>JANHFX010027517.1:11822-33354 GCA_027560015.1 Chloroceryle amazona
GTCCCCACTACTGAACCCTGGGGAACACCATTTGTGATGGGATGCCAGCCAGATTTAGCTCTGTTCACTACCACTCTCTTGGCCTGGGCATCCATCCAGTTTTTTATCCAGTGTAGACTGCATTTATCCAAGCCTTGCACCAAAGTTTCTGAAGGAGAATGCTGTGGGAGAGTGTCAAAGGCCTTACTAAAGTCCAGGCAGACAACATCCACAGCTCTTCCCTCAGCCACTAGGCGGGTCACCTTCTTGTAGGAGATCAGGT
This sequence comes from Chloroceryle amazona, assembly GCA_027560015.1. Taxonomy (NCBI): domain Eukaryota; kingdom Metazoa; phylum Chordata; class Aves; order Coraciiformes; family Cerylidae; genus Chloroceryle; species Chloroceryle amazona. Next base: position 12,085 of record JANHFX010027517.1, read on the forward strand.
TAGTCAGGCAGCACCTGCCTTTCATAAACCTATGCTGACTGTGCCCGATCATCTGGTTGTCCTGTATGTGCCATGTGATGGCACTCAAGATGACCTGCTCCATAACCTTCCCAGGCGCTGAGATTAGGCTGATAGGTCTATAGTTTCCAGGATCATCCTTTCAGCCCTTCTTGTAGGGTGTCCCATTTGCTAGCTTCCAGTCCACTGTGACCTCCCAGGTTAGCCAAGACCCTTGATAAATAATGGAGAGTGGCTCAGTGAGCACTTCTGCCAGCTCCTTTAGCACCCTTGGGTGGATCCCATCCGGTCCCATAGACTTGTGCACATCTATGTGGTGAATGGACCTCTAAGCTACAAATTCAGCATCTAACACATTTTTCCCTTTCCACCACGTATTGCACAGGCATTCACTTTGCTCATTTCAAGTCATCAGGGCTGACTGAGCTGTAGAAGTAAACTACTGCTTTTAAAATGAGGTTTACTTTAGAAGTTCTCAAAATATATCACATTTTCAGCCTAAGTGGCCCTTTACTGGACTGCTTTCAAGAACTGAAGCTTGCTTGCTTTCCCTTCTTACTCAGGTGAGAGGTTGAGTATTTTGGCTTGCTTGCAGGGAATTGATTTACGAGAAGAAATCTCCTCCCTTGACACAGCCAACCAACAGCTGTACGCTCATCCTGAAATAAGAAACTAAGCATTAAGAGAACCCACTTCTTAAAAATACGGAATCTTCTTCCTAACCCTGGCACACATGGCTGTCCTCTTGAAAGGAAAGAGGTAACATTTGTTTTCCATTTTGGAGGGAGGTCTTTAAAAGCACACGCTTGTATACTCACCTAAACAACTTCCCTTCGTTTCCAGGTTCATCATGCCCCATCCACCCAGGGATCTGGGAGGTCTCAGCACTGTCTGCATTTCAGTGTCTTGCTGGAGTGTCTCATCACCAGCACTGTTGCAAGTCCCCTTTCAGTGTGCCCAGCTGTCACTCATGACAGAGTGGTGTATTTTTATTACGTAAACAGGATGTTCATGATAACGGCACTTAGATGACTGTGTACTTGAGATGCATTTGCCTTCTACTCAGACTGCAGCTTATCATTTGTCCCCCCTCTGCCTCACAGCATCTGAAGACACCCAGAAGCAGGAATTCCACAGCCAGTTTCATACAGCTAAAACAAGTCTAGATCTATCCGATTCACGAAAATCACAAAGTTCAGCTGTAAGCAGAACTACAGCTGGCTGCTCTGAGCTGAGCTAGTGGAAGTGTTTCCAAAGCAAGAGGAGATGGACAGATAAAGGTTTTAGTTACAGTGACCACTGTTGAGCAAAATCTAAAGTGACAACCGAAATGGCCACTGTAGAACCATTCTCAGGGAACTGCTTCTACATTCCACTTGTCGAGTAATGCGCAAAGGGAATTAGGCTTTATAGATGTGACTCTGCATCACTGCTGGCTGCACAGAATTAGTTTACACTGGTTCGATCTATTTTAATATTCCTTAATAAACCAGGGCTCATCCTACCTCTTGCTGGTTCATCCCATTTTCTAGTTCTCAGTGTTCCTTACTCTTTAGCTGGGGTAGTTTGTTGTTTGGTGGGGTTTGTGGTGTGTAATAGCTATTTTTCAAGAGTAACTCTTTGATGCAAGAGTTCTAGTACTAAATTTAAGTAATTTTAAGATCTTGGAAGATCAAAGCAGACCCCATCCATCAGTACCTTTTGCATTTGAGAAAAATGGGTAACTTTTGAGCTAGTTCCAAGGGAGCTATACAGAATTTGCATTTTAAAAAAAGATTTATTTAGACATTTGTTGCTCTTAAATTACAAAAGTTAAAAAGAGCACGCAGTGCACTGACACACTACTTATTACTTCTAAAGCTGTTTTAAGACATAAGGTGGCTTCTTCAAGATCAGACAACTCAGCATGATCCAAATTCAACTATCCATTTCTCATATTTCTCAATGTCCGCAGCAGATACAGATTTAGAAACTTTTTTCAAAGCTATTTCAAAGTCTTCCATAGTTGTTGGCATGTGCATTTCATCTCGGGAAAGATTTCTTATTTCTTCTGGTGTCAAGCCTTCAATGCGCCTTCTCATAGCCATCAACGACGCATCTCTATTAGGGATAAAGAAAAAATAAAACAAGCTCCTCAGTACAGGACAGCGAGTTCAGCTGTTTGACAGTCTCGACACAGGACTCCACTTAAGCAACTGCGTTCAAAAAGATACAATAAAGAATTGTAAATGTTTATGGAAAGATCTCCAAGTGATTGTGCAACCTGTGATACCACGCTATCCAGATTTTTCAAACATGTATTTGTCCTCACTGGATCTTCAAAGGGCTACTATTCACAGGCTGAACAGAAGAGGTGAAGATGACCTCATTTATCTATTGCCACTGCATGCCTGAGATGTAGCTGCTGTTCATAGTAGTTTTACACAGGAACAATGCAAAGTAACAGTTACACACCTCCGATGTATATTAGTGGATAGAATGTTTTGAATGTTTCCTGGTCCAAATAGGAATCCCACTTCAAAGTCACAGGGGTCATCAGTATCTACCTCCAACCTATGTTAAATGCTAAATGTTAAACTACAACACCTGTTCATCCTGTAGCTCCTCAAACTTCTGGCCACAATAAGCATAAAGTGTCTTCAGAAGTGTGCCATTTTCTTGCTGCATTGTTTGACTGCACTTGGATCTCCAACAGTAATATCAGCAGCAGCGGGTGAACTGGGCAGGTGACAAATGGATAAGACTGCGAGACTAAAACTTCTGCTAATTCATTATTATATAGCTTTCAAGAAGAAGAAAATGCTACTTATTTTGTTTAGCACTAGAAAAGATGGATAATCCTTGTGATATGACAACAGTGTATCATGTCATATTAGCAGGTGAGAATCCAAAAGAAAGAAAAACTTACACCTTGTCTTCTAGGAAAATTTTGAAAGATGGTTTCATCATGCTCTGTTTCTGTTTCACCCCCTCCCCCTAAAGGGAACCATAACTGATAGACTTCATGAATTTACTAAATAATTGTTAGTATGCATAACACCACAACTAGAATTCCAGAACAACCCAAACAAGCTGCCTTGCTGAACTCCATCTTAGTCAAGATCACCATGCTTAGCTGGCAAATCATCAGTTGTGAACTAAGAGCCAGTGTTACACAGGGGGATGGGGGAGCCTCCCAGGCATCTCATTTCCCTCCATACAGCAGTTTACAAAAAACAAAACAAAACAAAACAAACAAGCCAAACAAACGACCCCCCCTCCAACATACCCATAAAATTCAAGTGCAGCTGCTGCCACCTTCAGCTGTAAAGGCATTTTACTGACAGTCATTCCAACATCAACCCTCAGGGCTTTCTCAGACACTCTCAGTGCCTGGAGAAGCACCAAAGCTGTGTTCAAAAAATAAACCACTCACTGGAACACACGTCCTGCAGGGGTCAGTTCTTTCCCAAAGGCCTTTCAACCTTCACAGGCCACTCAAAATAACAATTCAAATCACTTCATGCTCTCATCCAATATGCAATTTAGATGCATTTTATATTTCCTGAATGTCTTTTTAAAATAAAGTTTCACCTTCATTTCCCATGGCTATGTGCTGACTGTTAGAAACTGTACTGCTGTCTAGGACTGGTTCTCAATCTGGCTGAGCATCAGAGTGAGAACCAATATCACCTCAAATTCTTTAAGGTAGGAGAATAATTTGAGCAAAGTGAGTTTGTGGTTCACTTTTTCTTAAGATTTGCTTGTGTCACTAGCGAGGACTGTTACAGTCTGCAACTTTACTATGCTTATATACTCTAAGTCTGAACCATGGAAAAGCACTTTTAAATCAGCCATATGTTTTTTGTCTCGATGTTAACTAAACAATCGTGTCTAAGATCTGCTTTTCCTGACACCATTAACAAAGGGATAACTTAGCACAGGCTAATGTGAGTACATTTTTACTCATTTCATATCATGCACATCCAAACCTCAGTTTGTCTGGATTTCTGGTTACTGCCACAAATGAAAGACTCATGTGTGTCTTTGTGGGGTTGTTTTTTTTGTTTGTTTACTTGCTTGATTTTGTTCCGATTTTTTTTGAAAACTATTTGTACAAATGGACTTTGATTAAAAAAATATCCAGCAACACACAGGTTGTGTGTATGTACATATGAAATTCACTGGAAAGACATTACAAGTATTCTGACGTTTAAACAAGTGTAATGGTATCCAGTATAAAATTAATTACAAATAACAAACACTGAACAGACTGGAGACAAACTGCAGCTAAAATGCACAGAGCAGCTGGCCAAATAAAATCTCTTTCATATAACATGAATTTACCACCACAAACTGCTGTCAAAGCATAACCAACACCAAGACTGAGCAAAAGAACATCACAAATTCACCTCACAATCCTACAAATGAAACAAATCTGCACAACACTGATTCAGAGCAACTAACATACCATTCTTTTCCCAGACACTGGGTAAGGTTTGCTCAGGAAATAGTACTGAGGCTCCAAACTCTTAGTTCAGCCTGAGGTGACCCTGCTGATACACTCTTTGGTGGCAGTTTTGCATACAGGCTACTCGTGTTCACCCCTGCAGCACAGTGCACTGTCCTCTCCGCTGTGCTGCCAAGCCTTTGCAGAGCTGTATTAGGAATCAAGGCAAGAAATGGATCTGCGTTTGAGGAAAGTAATGAGGAGGCGTTTTTAATCCAGAACAGTTCTCTTATCCTGCTCAAAGCACAGCCCCACAACAGTTGCGTCTACACTACTAGGAGCTCAAGTGTCACACTGCCACGCTTCAGTGCTACCTCCAAAGCCTGAGAGCATAGTTACACTTCCTAGTGTAACCAGGTGCTTATTACACGACAGCAGCATCTTGAGAAGTTTCGGTTCTCTGTCCCTTACTGCTGATTCCATAATTTGCCACCACTGCAACTGCTGCAACGCAAATCTTTGGATGTAAACCAGATGACTGATACTAGTCTCTTAAAAGATCGGTCCTTTTCTTCCCCAATTTTTGAAATAAAAGACTGAGGGAAGGGTTAGAAGGTGTTGGTAGTTGTTATTTCAGGAATCTGGGTTATAGAATAGGCCTACAAATGACTGTATGCAGACTGTATTGTGGGAAAGGGGAGATGGAGGAGGTAGAAGAAAACTTAAGTCAGCCTCATCCCTAAAGCCAATGTGCCAAGTATGCCGAGTACACAGCTCTTGCACTGTCACACAGTCCGGTATTGCCTTGTCTGTGTCACAAAGGAAGAATACTCCACATTTATACTGTAGTTATTCCGGCCTCTGCCACCATCGCATCTTACTCATGGATGTTCTGCTGAAGCAGCGTAGCCTCAGCGAGCTGGCGAAAACTCTAAGTTTTGGGGCCAGTCTCTTTTTAGCGGTGCCCAGTGATAAGACAAGGGGCAATGGACACAAACCGGAACACGGGAAGTTCCATCTAAACATTGGGAAAAGCTTCACTGTGGGAGTGACACAGCACTGGGTCAGGCTGCCCAGAGACTCCTAGAGATTCTGAAAACCCAGCTGGAGGTGTTCCTGTGTGGCATGCCCTGGGTGGTCCTGCTTTGTCAGGGGAGTTGGACTAGAGGATTTCCAGAGGTCCCTTCCAACTCCTACCACGCTGTGATTTTGTCTACCATCCTATAGATACTCTTCATGCAAGCAATTTGGTGTACATGAAAGAACACAGGATTTCATCTAAATCATACCTTGTTTAGATTATTGCTTGGCAACTGCTCTTCCTCATTAGTATATGAAAATATCAAATGGAAATCTAGGTAAAACAATGCATTATTTCACCTTTTAGCAGTACATAAGACAAGTTAGCCTGTTTTTATCCAACAACTTTAATCATGTAAAATACTTTACAAATAGTTTTCTCAAGAGTTTGTAGTGGTATTAACACAAATGATGCAATGTTAACATACCTGCATACATTGGTAATGTCTGCACCGGAATATCCCTCCATTTTCTCAGCTATATTTGCAAGGTCAACATCATCAGCCAGTTCCAGCTCTCGTAGATTTATTCTTAGGAGTTCCTCTCTGCCTTTTGCTAAGCAAAGAACAGAAAATTGAGTTTATACAACTTGCTTTCTGAAGATAAATAATGAATTGAAGAAGGAAAAGAAGGAAGAATGAGAAAAAGGACGGCGTACTTGCTACAAAGATAAATGTTTGGTGTTTAGATTTAACCTCATCCTGAATTCACAAATGAATTTGCATACGTGATCAGAAGTAAAGGAATATTGATAAAGTTTAGATTTTAGTCTTTTCAATCACTCCCCTCTTCCAGTCTTCATACCTGATGGTAAAGGAATGTAAATTCTCTTTTCTAGTCTCCGTCTTAGGGCTTCATCAATATCCCAAGGAAAATTAGTAGCAGCAAGTACCATGACCATCTTGGAAGGATCATCATTTTCAGTAGCCCCTCCAACACCTGCATTAGAGAAAAGTAAAATGTACATGTTTTGGAAATTCCATGTATACAAATAACAATATCGACTATTGTATAATATTAAAGCAACTACTCTGTTGCACTTCAGTGAGCCCAAGAACAATAGAGGTCAGTTTTCCATCTATATGACAGTCTGCAAGCAATGGAGACTCGGTTCAATTAGGAGCAGAGGCATAGGGAGGAACTTCCTGACCTGAGCAGTGGCCTATTACAACTGGAATGGTTTTACAACAGTTGTTTTACAATAGTTGTTTGTATTTCTGCTGTTACGGTGTTTGAATTTCCACATCAATGTCCTCTAACAGTATGTGAGGAAAAAAACAACCACCCCCCTGATGTAAATGCAAAACCATCATCACCACACTAAAAACCAGACACTTCCCCCCTTCTCAACAACATTCACTAACAGCCACACAAAAGCAACATTACTCCCCTACAAAGATCCTCCACTTCTGAATTCAGGCCAAATGTTTCACTTGCACAGGTGGATTCTTACAAGCTGCTGAACTGAGTGTTTGAATCTGGTGGGCTGAATCACAACTTCTCAGAAGCAGAAAGAACATCTCAGTCTCTAAAGTACTGTGAAACTGCTGCTGTATGAAGTCATTTCATTAAACTTACTACTCTGCATTTAATGGCTTTCCTTATACTCACAGGATTGGGCTGTGGAATAGCCTTTGTACCCAGTCTGCTTGAACATTCGCATGTGAAACACCATTTATGAACACTCAAGTGAAAGGACTTCACACAGTTGTTAACGAATAAAATTAGCTTAGGTGCATACTTGAGTTACGAGAACAGTATTACAGCTCTGCTGCTATTTAAGGTCAAACACAAAAGGGTATCGACATCAGAGAACCTGAAATAAATATACAAGTCTTCTGACTCAGGGAATTCTATCACAGATTACTCTATAGATTAGCACTTTTCAGTTGTTCCTTTCCTTCTCCCTGCTCACCAGAGTATAAAAAAGGATGCCTCTATAGCAACTTCACAGCTATATACTTTTAAACTTCCTTGATTTGTGGAATATCAAGCAAATAGCTGTAATGAACTCAGTGTCTTCAGTGGAAAAACTTATCCAATCACTTCTATAAAGAACTGCCTTCATTTTTTATTTATATCTTTAGAAGAAAAATATAGGTCCCAAAGTTAAGAGTAGTCATTGGCCCTTTGAAGTTTAAACTGGAACAGCTGACAGTCCTTTTGAACCATTTTTCACTTGTTTTAGAGGAGTGAATGATATGCTAGGTAAAGACTGAGAGAAACAATACGTTTTTTAATTCTGCAGTTATGAAATCTTTTATTTTTTACAGAATCTTCATTAATCTGGGTCAGCAATATAAAGTCATTGCTCAAATGCTAAACTATTATTAAATAATCGGTACATTTTTTCCTTCTATACCAAGAGTTGGAATATCGCACTTGTATCTTTTTACACCAATTTTATGTAAGGCTTGCAAACAAACTGTTTCTGAAGAAGAAAATTTTGATTTTCCTTTTTTCCTCCCTCAAGTTTCCTCCATCCCAGCACTTCACAGGGATCAGGTTATTTACCATCCATTTGAACTAGCAGTTCTGCCTTCACACGTCGGCTAGCTTCGTGTTCTTCTGAAGTTCCCCTGCGACTGCAGATTGAGTCTATCTCATCAATAAATATAGTTGTTGGGGCATAAAATCGAGCCTAAAGAAAGCAAAAAAATAAAGCAGAAACTGAAATGGAAGTCTACTTGCATTTCAAAAAGCAGCATCCTATTCAGAGCCAAGCAATGATGTATTTAATCCAATGAATCAGCTCAAACACCACCTGACCTTTCCTCTCTTTGACCATTGCGTACAACTATAGAGCAGCTGTGTATTCATTAGTAACATTTCAGCAGAAGTTTTTGCCCTATCATTGTTACGGCTATAAACAAACATTTCATAAACTAAAGGCAGTTTTTACACATCAGGAATAACATAACTGTGCAAGTCATCACAGAATACTTCAGTAAGAACTCAGTTAAAACTAGAATGAACATTAAGCTAGGGCACTATGACATGGAACCTGTCCAAGAGACAGATCAACTGCAAAATAACTCTTAATCTTCTGAAAACAAGAGAAGTCACTGACAAGGATCTGCAAAAATAAAAGCTATCGTCCTACAGCAGCTGAGATGCTGTCCACTGTGTTTATGCATTTTGGATTGATAGGCATGATATCAGCTCAGCTATTATGATCAAACTATATGGTAAAAGATCTTTTATTTTCTGACTATGGTAACTGCAACTCTGCTGCCCCCTTCAGTACTGGGCACCCCAGGAAACAATGCATGCAAACCTGTTAACACATGAAAAAAAGACTGTATTCCGAGCCAAGTTCAAGTATTATGTGTTCTGATGCCAACTAAAGTTTGGAAGTCCACGTATTTTAACCACAAACTAAAAAAAGCCACCCATAACAAGTTAATAAAAAACAGAGTAGGGTCCTCACTTAGAAAGCAATTAGAGTCCCTCTCTGGTTTTACATTCTAATATGTTCTACAGCACTTAGCAGCTTATGGTGAGATACCTCTAATGTAACAAGCTAACCCAGAAAATAAAGATGACTTCATATTTCAGTATTTATAAATTTATTTAGGAATAGCTGGATCTTGAATGTACATGGCCAAATAAGAAGGTCTGGAAGTGTTTTGAAGTTTGGAGAGAAGTTTATGTATGCTATGAGTTCTAAACCCTGGCAAGGTTTCACTATTCCAAAAGTAGTTCTACTTCATTATCTTACTATTTATGTTCAGAAACCTCAATCACCATTTCAAAGAGTAGACGAACAAGTTTCTCAGATTCTCCTCTGTATTTTGAGGTAAGCGTGGAAGAAGAAACATTGAAAAAAGTAGTCTTGCATTCAGTGGCTACAGCTTTTGCCAAGAGGGTCTTTCCAGTACCAGGAGGGCCAACCATCAGCACACCCTAATAAAAAGAACCAAGAATCAAACCACAGACAATTGCAGTTTGCTTAATAGCAAAATATTAAAATACCAGATGTAAAGTTCCCTTGAGAAGTTATTCAAAGGCAATTACTATTTCTTACTTGAAATAGTGTTAGTACTATTTAACATAAATTTTGTTACTAAAAAGTGGGAAAAAAAAAAAAAATACAAGCTGTAAGACACCTAATTTCTTGTTCTGCCAAGATCTGATCTCAGAATCCTATTTTTGATCACAGGATTAGGTTTTTTCATACCTTCCATGGTCTTCTAATTCCCTTAAAAAACTCCGGCATCCACATCGGTAAAACTACAGCTTCCTTAAGCAGCTTTTTGGCTTCTACTAAGTCAGCAATGTCATCCCTGGCAAGAAAGAGAAAGTTGTTTGACAGATTGAGACAGGCTGCAGAAGAATCAGTCCGCAGCTCAAAACAATAAGCAATTTAACTTCTTGTTATGTAACGGTGCTTCCATAACTCAGCAAAACAAGTTGGATTTATTTACGCTGCAGTGGCAAAAGCCTGCAAAGACTGCAGCAGACATACGGCTACTAGATTCCAGCTGGATGCAAAACCAGTGAGACACATTAACTATTTCACTAGAGCATTGTTACTCTTATTCACAGAAAGAGTAAGCAGAATAACTGAAGTTGGTTAACTTATCCTAGCTACAGATGACACTTTCTTCTTTTGTGAGAGGTTGGCTGTCCCTTGAATACAATCTTTCATTGTTATGAGAACAGTTTACTGAAGACTAGGAAATGGAGCTGAATGAAAAAGAATTTTTAGAATTCTTTTTCAGAGTCACAAATATATTAGTTCTTAGATAACTTATGGGCTGGTCTTATTTGCTTGAGGGTAACTCAGCAATGTGCCCAGTTTCCTGCATGTGCCCAAGCAATATCTTGGTTTCAAAACATATCTATATGAAGAATTAGTTTCAAATCTGAAGGTGTAATTTAAGATTAAATACAAAAACTGAAACATACATTTACATACGAAACTGAAATACATGATGGTTTCATGCATACAAAGTTGTGAGATTGTTCAGGTTTTTTTTTAAAGCCTGCTTTATTTGCCAGATTTTTGCTCATTTAATCCTCACAAAACCACCTAAGCTTGGAAACATTTGTAACACAAAACAACCTTTGTAAGGTTTAATATTTAACACATTTATGAAAGGTACTGGCAGTCACATCACGTCCAGCAAGATTTCAAAGGGTTCCTATATTGACATAACTTTGTTAATTTTTTCTATCTTGATATGGCCCTAGGTAATAAATCAGGTTTTTAAATGCAGAGACACTAGCAGACATTAGAATCTTATACATTGCAGAAGAGTATGTCAAAAATTGATTTCGCGACTCTTAGAAAAGTTTGGGAAGCTCTGTACAGTCAGGTTGGACAGGGCTTTGAGCAACCTGATCTAGGGAAAGATGTCCCTGCCCAAGGCAGGGGGTTGGATTAGACAACCTTTAAAGGCTACTTCCAACCCAAACTATGCTATGGGTAAAAAAGTTCTAAAAATATTCAACCACACAAGAAGTTTAGTTGGCTTTTAATAAGTAAAGAAAACCTGTAGGTACTTTTTATATGCAAGCATATCCTAAAATACTCAATTCTTGTCATAATGTATGAGGAAAAAAGAAACAACAACTCAGAAAGACTGACAGCAGTATTCAAACTTACCATCGAATGTTGGGATTCTGAGAAATTATATCTCTTTCCAAAGCTTCTACTAAATCCTTATCGTATCCAGTACTATCAAATTTCTTTGGTTCAGACTCTGAAAACTCAGATGTGGATTTGTTCTACGTATAAAGGATATAATAATATAAATACATGACAAGGGTTATGCTACTAATGGATTTTTATAGCAAGCCCACAACAGCATCATCTTTCTAGAATGCAGAAACATAAACCAGCATGAAAATTATGAAGCATCCACATTACTGCTGCCCTGCAGGATCTATGTGGTTCACCCAAACTTCTGTACTGCCCTGGTCCCACTTCCTTCTCCCCAAAGCCAGTTTAATGTACTGGCTTTAGCAGGTAATCGAAACTGCATACACCTATCCAGTGGAACAGTGTTCACCTCTTCTCCCAGAAATCAAAAACTATCTGAGACAGTACATGGGGAGGGGGAATTATGTGTAAGACTGGACCAGAAAGTGTCACACTGAGCTAGAGTGTCATAAATATGCCATATATATATATAAAACACACACAAAAAAAAATAAGCGGGACTTCCACATGTAGGATGAGCACAGGTGATCTGCAAGAAGATCTCTCAAATAAAAAAAGCACTAATTAACTGATACAGAAGCATGGACAAGAACAGCAGAGAAGTAGCTCTGCAGTAGAGCAGAAGCAAAGAAGCTACACAGTTGAAAGGGCTCAAATAGCACAGACCATGCAACTGAAAGGAAATAAAATGCACTAGACATACCCTGGGGTTTTTACACACTTAACAGCAAACACTGGTGATGACAGAACAACTGTAAAAAAGAAAACAGACCTATCCTGTCTCTGTGTGTGTATATTTTTTGTGAGAGAGGATTACAAATCAAAGACAATGTAATTTAGCTCCTAATAAAAGTAACAGCTTACACAAACAATTCCACCCTTGTAGTTTATACTATACCACAGGCCACGACACCTTGTCACAACATAAGGTTGCTGAAGCTAACAAACAATTACATGGATATTTGACTTATTCAGACAATGGAAAAATTATTAAATTAGTGTCTTCAGTATTACCTCTTATTCTGGTCATCAGCTAAATTTATGGAGACCAGAGCACAAGTAAAAATTAAAGCACTCTAACTGATAAGAACAGATCATAGATCATTCTCTCTCATTAAATGTGATAGGTTTTTATTTCTTTTAAACTGCAGAGAGTCTGGAACTAGTATAACAGATATCCACAAAAAAAAAAGTAAAGGTCTCCTTTTAAGATTTATTAAATCTTGAAATGCTTTGGAACAGGCAAGTCAATCTCACTCTAAAATATACAAAAGTGATTAAAGAACCCACACAGACATCCCATTTGAATGTGCTCTATCAGGCTCAGTTTCAGCAATTCAGTGGTATAATTTTAAACAGCTTTCTCCAAGTTGCAGTAAACAAGCCTGCATTTACCAGATCACTTCCTCCAGATGAGGGTTTGGGTTTGTGTTTTGTTATTTTTAATTAATGTGTAACCAAGATTGTCCATAAAACCTTGTGTAAATAGCTTACAAGGCGAGATTCAAATCAGCACGCTGACTTAAACAGAAGAAACAATTTATAGACATCTAATTTTATAATCCACTCAATATTAAGAAAGTAAGACAAACTTTCTCAACTTCGTAAAGTCATTTGCAAGCTTACCTTTTCCTCTTTTCCTTTATTTTGCTGATCCTTTTTTTCCCGGCTGCGGATTGCCTTCCCTTTATCATTGGGATTTCGAGAGGATGGACGGTGAGAGCCTCTGACAGCTGCACTTATACGATTATTGTGACCTCTACAATCACTGCACTGAGCAGACTGACGTTTTCTGGGTCCTGGCGAAGGTCTAATTAGTTGTAACATATGCAAAAAGCCTCAGTGTAAATTCACTGGTGAGCACTACATAACCAAATCAAGTGGTTACAAACTGAAAAGCCATTTTGCTCAAGATAAAAATCTGTATGTCAGAAACAAGACAGACATTTTTAGATAAGTCACTAAAAATCCATTCTCCCTTTGCCACAAGCTCAGGGCTTATTTGCTTCAAACAAGCTCCTTGATTTGTGTATTTTATAAATATAGTTAATCCTAGTATTATGGAGCTTAGAAGAAACAAAAAAACCCACCCCAATATATTTTTCCTCTTATCATAAGGATCCTCACTATTGTACCCAAAGAAACATAAAGGTTTCTTGGGAAAGAGAGTTTTAACTTCCCTTCCTTTTATTTTCCCTTCTTGGGAAAAAAAATGTGTATGTGACACCTTCATTTGTCTGAAACTAGACTACTTTTAGAAGCATGTATGAATAAACCAGTATCATGATTTCTATTATGGATGTCTTTTTAAAATTCAGTTTCTTTCCCATACAAATTCACTACTCTCACAGGTACATTTTCCCTATGGGCCTTCCTAAAATTCCACCATTAATAATCTTCAGTCAAGTTTAAGTTCATGGATATTTCTAATAAACAGAAAATGGAAGACTGAGTTGGAGAGAATTTACTTGAATTAGAAGATGCGTTTGGACGTATCATTCAAGATATGACAGGATTCAGTACCTTCCTAGAAGCTGTCAACTGATTCACAGCAGCAAGTTTGTCAGAACTGTACATATCTCTTCAGGGTGAAATGCATATTAGGCAACATGAATATGCTAATGGTGAGACTGTAAGTGTTAAAAGTCTTTTGACTCTCCACCAAATGGACTATCTAGCAACTTTACTTTTATTTATGAACACGTAATCACCTCTGAATTCCACCCCAAAGGTCAAAATAAAGGAATCGTGTTATTACACATCTAGTTTCCAAATAATTTGTGACTTCTGCTATCTCAGAATAGGAATTCACTGTGGTTATTCCAACACAACTTGGTTATTCCTGTGGCTTTTTCATATTATCACAAATCAATACTTCACCAGCTGACAAGATAGACTTGAGAGAACCATTTCTATTCCATTTTTCTCTTGAAACACGAGTCTGTGTATCTCTTCTTTAGAAAGCTTTGAAACATTAGGAAAACTCTACTTTCCAGACTCTATTTTTACAGAAAGTTTAATGAAATTGGCTTGCAGAGTTCCAAAGTTATTAAGTGAGATAAACCGATAAACACATTTTGAGAGACCACACAAAACCCACTTCTTTCAGAAGGGAGGCTTAAAATAAATCAATTATTAAAAAGAGCAAAAAATGCACTCATAAAGACTAAGTTACCCATCTGCGAGAAACACCTTTTAAGTTCAAAGGCTCAAATAATGGTCTGACAGTACAGCTAAACTGATCTAATAGTCAAAATGCACAATCCTATGTCTGCTTTGCATGCGCTCCTGTTCCCTCCTTCATTCTACCACTGTCATGTGTTAGAATCTCCAATTAACCAATTCAGATGGTTAATCTCACGGAGGGAAAAAAAAATCCAAACAAACTAGCAGATAAACAAACAAACCCTAGCGCCACAACACGTTTTTTCTAACAGTTTAGCATCCTGATCCAGCTAAGCAAGACAAAAGTGAAAAAAGCTGAGGCAACTGTGGAGGGTAGGATTATCCTTTCAGCAGCACCCACATTGTCAAACCACACTACAAGGCCTTGGTTTCACAGACACTATCCTGGCATAATTCACAACTACTTCTGAAATAAGCAGGCTTGCCTGCAGAGGCTTGTGCTTGCCCCTCCTGTGGAGCTTATGTTAGCCTAACTGACTGGTTCATGAAGCAGATCAGGGAACCTTGCTACAGAAAAGGAACTGAGCTTGAATACTTCTAGATTTTACTATTACTCTGATAATACACCTTCATCATTATCGTATCAGCCACATGCAAAATCATTTCAAAGTTGATGAGATCATCAATTCAGGGATATCAGCTTCCATGGAAGCGGGAGTTTATCTTAAGCCAGGAGAAGGAAAAAAAAAAAAAAAAAAAAGGCAGCTTAACATTAGTCAAACCCATACAAGATAGAAGCCCTAGAACATTCTGAAGTACGATGTCTCAAAATGGTATCTCCTCTACCACAAAAGGTGGCAAGATGCTGGTGTGTTTCATGTCTTAAGTTCTAGACCAAAATTTACACAGGAATAGGCTGAAGTCAAAGTACACTTTTCCCTGATAAATGTTAATTTAAGTCTTCAGGTTTCCTCTTACCTCCGTTCAGCAGGTACTGGCAAAGACCAGACTTCTGCATCATGAGCCGGTAATTCTTGTTGTGAAGCCTTCAATGGAGTACTGTCTAGTTTAAAACTCTCTAGTGTTTTCATTATATCTTTCACATGTTTAGCTTCCACACTTATCTCCTGCCAAACCTGATTTAAAAAAAAAAAAAAAAAAAAAAAAAAAGAGAAGGTTAAGCACACAGCAAATAAGTTTATAAAAGTCCCCTGTTCAAGCCCATGTAATGTCTGGATGGATTCCACAAGGTTTCACAAGCTAACTGATTCTACTTAGACAAGAATAACACACATCAGATGTGAAGGTTTTTCTACCCTCCTCAGCACATTTAAAGAATAAATAAATAGATTTTGGATTTAACAATAAATATTCTGAAAATAAGTAAAATAATACTTTGGAAATAGGACTGTGGAAAATTATATGAGTCTAAACAGCTTTAGACTAAATCTAGGGGCGCTCATTGGCAAGAAGCTGACAAGTCAGATGGTAGTACACTGGCTTCCCAAGGCTGTGTTCCTGTTTTGTCATTGTCAGGGCAAGAAGTCATAAAGACTTAAATAAGTCTATATAGTAACAAAAAGCCTATATATAACAGCACTACAGTTCATCAGAGAATGAAGTAACTTTTATACTTCTGTTTACCATAAGATAGGCAATTTTGCTACTGTAACGCTTTTCCCTCAAAATGTCCCAGAAAGTATTACTTACCTGTTGCCATTTCTGTTGCAGGTACGTATCTCTGACGGAGTAGAGGTACTTATTCATTTGGTCAAGAACTCCCTGGTAGTAGACCATTGCAGAGTCATAATTTCCCAGTAAGGCATATTCACGGGCCAGCTTTACATTCTCACTGATCATAACAAGGCTCATGTTCAACATGAAGCTGAAAAAAAACCAGGAAATACGAAGGAAAATAAAAATAATGCCAGGACCAGAACAAAATGTTTGCAACTATTTTGATATGCTCATTACCTTATATGGCATATCAAAATTTCAAAGCTGGAAATATACTAGTTAGAGAAAGGTCCTAGAAAAATGTCATCCATATAAAAAGACAGTTTGTCTCTCTCAGTAGAAATGAAACACTTCACACAGTTCTTTAAAGCAGCAAAGATTCTGTTGAAAAGCATGTACAAGGTTGGCAGACTTAAATGCACTACTGCAAGTGACAACAGCATACTCTCCTTCCCTCTTTATTCTATTGCAAGATAAACTGGTATTTCACTGTTTAGCACTAAGACATTGTCCATGCTATAATGGCCTGGGGTTTAAAAAAACACTGAACATACAATAAACCAAAGCCCTTCTTTCAGATGCATTATTTTGTTATTTTTTTTTGCCTTAATATTCCACAAATACAAGCGTAACAGTCTGACTTTGCTTTGTGGAGAACTCTGTTCTTCCATTTGTTGATTTTACAATTCCTTAGTTGCATTTAATGTTTCTTTGAAACAAATACCCATCTTCCATGCCCAGCTTGTACCTTCCTATCGCCATTTTTACACTTAAAAAGAAACTCTTGAAAACTGTTGAGGCTGCTAAGTTATCACTGAGAGGTAAGGAAAGGCTGCAATTAAACACTTAGTGTGCAGCTACCCACTTGAGCATATTGTTCAAACCACACTACTTTTCCTGGGTTTGGTGTTTGGTTTTTTGAGCAAACATCACGGACTGTGACTACTTCCACTCTGTAGCATTAGCCGACCCCACAATTTTAGATTAGTCTAGCACAGAATTAATATTTATACAACTACAGTAAAAAGCAGAAGCAGGAGACTTATTCTTTACAGTCGCCACCGTTTATGGAGCGGTTGTGCTATGTTCCTACCCGTTACTTACACATCTCATCCCATTCTTCTCTAAGATACCTGCACTGTGTCCACTTTTCCCGTCTCTTGCACACCAAGAATTTCCCCACTCTCCTCCTAATTTCCTAGAACCAAGCACAGAGAACATTAAAATAAGCAAATAAACACACCTGCAAGAGGGTCGTCTTGCTTTCATTTCGGTACCTGTACTGAGCACCAGTAAGAAGCAACTGCAGACAAGCAATTATGGCTAAGCCCTGGGATGAAGCATACTTGATACAGATGAACTATTTAAAGAATGTAAGAAGTACTAAACTCACATGCGCAATAAACAGACTTAAGACTGAACACATTTCAAGACCAGGTCAGGGTCAAATTCAGATGCATTATCAGAGGTTTCAGAAGCCACACTTTGTGAGACAATGTACTGCTAAATTATTAGTTCCCCATTATAAAGAGGGACTGCTAGTACAAATTAAACATTTTAAGACTTCCACTCCTTTTTCTGTCCCCTTCCCAAGTAGCTTAATACATGAACACATAGGTGATCCATTCCTGAGCCAACATCGTCTTCTTTTTGTTTCCTTCCCCTTATTTCTCCCTAAGCAGATAGCTGCTGTGAAGAGTTTCAGCCCAAACAGCAAAATTCTGTCAGCAGCAGAGCTGAAAACAGACCTCTGACAGCCCACACCCATCCATGCAGAAGGGGCCCGTGGGGCTGAGTCTGGAAACCTGCTATCGTAAGAAGCTGCACTATGTAATCTCACTCTGGCCAGAGACTTGCTGAGCTGGCCATGATGCCTACAAACTGATACAGTTAATGTGACAAGCAACTACAAAGAATACCCTGTCCCATGCTAATTAGTCTCTGGAGACAGAGTCTGACTTGGGAGTTTTGTTGGTTTTTACCTTGGGATAAAAAGCCTGAAGATGTTTGTCAACTGCTGTATGGATCATCACGCAGATCTTACCGAAGTTTTCCCTGCTATATTTAGGAGCAAGCTTTTCCACTCCTGCTCATCCTACCAGATACACCTGTTTGCCTGTCCTGAGAATTCCAACTGATGACTAACACCACTGACATCACAAGTTGAGCAAGATGCTCATATACATTTAAAAATCAAGTAATAGCAAGTTACTAAAGCCACACTAGACTTTCAGAGAGAAGTCATAGATTTATTTTTTTTTACACTGAACACTGTAAAGTAATCCCAGCAGAACAGCAATTCTGTTTAAATATCAAGGAAAAGAAAAAGCTTGTAAAAGTGGCTTTTATCTAGAAATGTGATAATAGGAAGAATAATTAAAAAACCCCAAACTAACAACTAAAAAGGCTACCATGAAAAAGCTATCCATGAAGTGTTCCTCAACGGCCAGCCATAGTTCAAGATATGAAAGCTTTAGACCAAAATGACAGTACTGCACATAATAAAGGAGTAAATGTGATTTTCAGGTGAGAGAAGAAAGAGAAAGGAAGGACAGAAAGAAGAAAAAGACACATAAGAAAAATGAGCTAACATCTCATGAGGTAAAAAAAAACAAACAACAAAACCATAAAAGGAAAAAAAAGAAGGTGATCTCTTTTTATAATGCCTCCAACATAAGCAAAGTAGCGATCCAAACGAAAACTCAGGAATCCATCCATTTCATGAGTGGTATGAAAATGCAAGCGAATTTACTTTAAACTGGAAAGACAATTTAATTTGTTACTTCATGTTGAGTCAGAAGAGCAGAAGAGCTTGAAGCAGCTTCAAAATACAAGGCTCTTGTGTACGACTGGGTCAGAAAAAGCTGCTGGCTCTGCTTACGTCTGGACATGCTGCTGCTGCTGCCATTTCAGTGTTGGCAGATGTAAGAGCTTATACGCTAATGCATGTCTATAGGCTTACTGCACCTGTAACTGAAGTGCTGAACCAGTTCTAAGATGGGGGGAAAAAAAGAAAAAGGGCATTGAGAGTATTAAGAGCACTACTCTCAAACCAGATAAAAGTTAGCAGCAGAAAGTCATAGTAGACAGTGGCAGTTCAGGGTAGGGTGCAAAACATATGTGGGAGTGGCCCAAGTACACACAAATCCAGAGTTAAACCAGATCTGAAGGAATTAAAACCCACAAAACTAGTACCACACCACTTAGTTTTTAAAGTATTTACAAACACCTAGTACTATCACGTAACAGGATGTCAAAGCAGCAAGGCTGCACTTATCAGCTATTACCTTTCCATCAATCATGCCCAATGAAGTTATCTGTGTTACAACAATAACTGAAATAGAAGCGAGCTCATAAAGTTTACAGCGAGGAGGATACAAGGAAAAGAATCTAAGCGCTTTGTCTTGCAAGTTTAATACTACAGTGTGTACACACACACTCCACAGTAAGAATACTCGCTCTCTACACTAGCTGCAAGCGTATATGGGTCCCTAGAACTAACACAATAGAAACCCATCAAATTAACCCATCTCTAATAACAAAATACATTTTATCATTTGCTCCAAGCACCTAAAATACTTCTAGAGTTTGGAACGGCCCAGAGCAGCTGGGGTTGAAACCAAACAAAGGTCCAAGATACCTAGGACTTTTGAGAATGAGGCTTTTTAACTTATATTTATACTTTATATTAAAGACAACAGCCTGACCATCATCAAGAAAACACTGGGGATACATCACGTTGGCTTTAAGGAATTATCCTAAGGAACAATTCTAAGTAACTTCTACTTGCATTCATACATTAGAATAAAGGAAGCTGTAACTGAACACAGTATCAAACTAGTTTCACAGAGAAATCCCCTACAACTTTGAAAAATAAAAGACAAGCTTAATGTGCAGATGTTAAGAGGGAAGATGTTTGGTTTTATTAGCTACTACAGGGGACCCATCAGGTACTCTGCTGACAGAGAACACCACAAGCCATACAAGGAAAATACTTCCAAAGAGTCCAACCTTAATGTCTGGACTGAGCCTAAGTCTGAATTTTGGCAGAGTGTGTTTCCATTATTTCAGCATGCTCCACAGGCTCTGACATCAAAGCAACCATTAAAATTTGGAAAGTTCTCTTTCCAAGTTAGAAGAGAAAAAAAAACCTCTAAAGTAACACTTCTCAGGAATCAATTTTTACTGATGCCACAGGAGCCTGCATCACCTCTGAACTCCCTTTCCAGCTTTAACACTTTTCTTCAGAATATCCACTCCTATCAACATTTGGTATGGACAAGTGATTGTGTTAAAAACTCGGGAAATAGAAAAGTTGCCAGACTTACTCGATACTGAACAAACTGGTTCTCAACCACTTACAGCATTAACAGTAACGGTAGTTAAAGAAAACCACCAGCAAATGTGAACATAACCATACCTAGCTGTTTATGTAAAAAAAAACCCATTAGAGATGCACTGATGGCAGACCATTTTATGTTTTCAAAGGACTTTGAAAAAAATAAATTTATCACTTACACCCCACTTCCTCGGGGATGTCATTTTTTTACATGGTCAAAGCTAAATTAGCAAATTTCTCGGAAAATTTTGAAGAGTCTGCAGCAGATCAGGTATCTAGAATCGATGCCTGCTGCTTCTCTCTGTCTGAAGAGAAACCCACCGTAACTGCTAAAAGCCTCCTTCAAAGATAAACAAAACAAAACAAGGTGGAGGGAGGAGGGGGAAGTTCAAAATAAAGTTCATTGTTTGAATTCGTGCCGGTGGCGCCACAGCGCAGGGGCCGGGTGGTGATCAGCCCTACACCTGCAGGCAGTCGCCGTTCGATGACTGTGGGGACGCCGCGATGATGCCCTGTGCAGCTCCCAGCACGTGCAAACCCCAGCAGTGACACAAGACCGACAAGCACGGCCTTCACAGTCACGCGTGTCACGACAGAAACGACCGCGGCGAGTCGCTCTACAAAGCGGGGTCCCTGGGCCCCCCTCTTCAGCCGAGAGCGGAGCGGCGCTCGGCCCCCCTCAGGGCGGCCCGCGCCAGGCGAAACCCGGGCGTCGCCCCCTCGGCTCAGGCCAAGCAGAGACAGCGCGCGTCCGCCGCGAGGCGGATGGGGCTCCTCGCAACGGTCACATCGCGGGCGGCACGGACGGACGGACAGACAGACATACCGCGGGTCTTCGTCACTCACTCACTCCTCTCCTGAGCTCGGCCCCAC
>JANHFX010027518.1:0-10713 GCA_027560015.1 Chloroceryle amazona
GCCGGGCAGGTCCCCCGGGAATGTGTTCGAAGGCCCTGGCCTGGCAGCGGAACCCGCCGGGGGTTTCCCCGGGCACCCCCAGCCCTGGCACCTCCCAGCCCTTCCCTTCCTGGCGCGTTGCTCACGCTCTTAATCAAATCACTGCAGCGTGTGTTGGGAGCTCTTTTTTTAACTCCAGGGTTTCTATTTTGGCATCGGTGTCTGTCACCAAAGTCACACTAAGCTGGGTTGTCTTTTGTTTTTTTTATGTCATTACCTCCCTTTTACTGCTTACTTTTCTTATTAGCAACATTATTTTTAATCTACCGTTTAATTTAGGACTTGATTTGCTTTGAACCACAGTGTCCCTGCTGTGGCACTTGTGGCAATTAGGTGAAGACTGTCCCTGCAGCATTCACCGCCGAACAGTTCCTGAGTTATCAATATAAATAAACGAAGCTTCAAAACAGCAGGGACAATCATCTTTCTTTTTCATCATTTTCCTTTTAACCAGTCAGGAGAGGGCTGAGGCCCACAGGCTACACCTTTCTGACCAGCATCCCCCTGCAGACCACCCTGGTGACCGCAGGAGGGAGGGACGGAGGGACGCACACTGGTGACATGTTTAACTAAGGTGACCGAGGTTACGCAGTGACTCAGTGGCACGTTCCTAACACCAGATCACGTGCTCTTGATCTCAACGCAACAGACTGCGACAGGCTGAGCAAAGACACAACCAATTGTATGAGAAATGATTCAATGTAGAGAATGGTTTGCAAATGAGGTTTTCCCTGCGGAAAACTGCAAATTCTAGAGAAGGAGGAGTCTCCTTCTCTAGAGACTTTCAAGGCCCACCTGGATCTGTTCCTGGATGTTCCAGCACTGGCAGGGGGGTTGGACTCGATGATCTCCAGAGCTCCCTTCCAACCTCCACCATTCTGTGACTCTACGAAATTCAGAGCTCAGAGACCTGGAAGGTCAGCCTTCAGCTGTGCCTTGACGTGACCTATATATTTTTATTTTCACTCAAAGCTGTCTTCAATGCTCACACTTTTCAACCCGTGAACCCTTTTGTCTGTTTTCAGCATCTGTGGCATAAATTTGTAAAATAAAGTTGAGGCCTCACACGAATGTGGGGACCTGGCGACACGTCCTGGGTAGCAGAACACTCTCCTGCGCTCTGCAAAAGACCCTGCCTTGTTAAATCTGGAAAAATCCCATCAGGATAAAGTGGCAAAATAGTGTTTTCCAAAGGTGGGGCAAAGCTGTTGAGGAGATGAGTGCAGGACTAGGCCCAAAACCAGCAGCACAGACCCGCGCTCACCAGTAGAACTGCACAGTGCCACTAGATGTCACGGTGGAACAGCGAGAGAGCCCCAAGTGTGGCTTTGTGCTTCCTGCTATAACTGTAAAAGCTTTTCAATTTGTCTCGGCACATCCGTAGTGTCTCCATACAGCTTTGATCCTGGGGGTTTCAAAGCTCTGTGCAGAGCAAAGGGACATTATGCAAAGTTCCAACAACAAGCCCATGGAAGCCTTGCACAGTGAGCTGATTTCTTTAGGGTTATGGGGTACTTTTTTTTTCTTTTTTTTTTTTCCCCTTGTCTGCTTGAGCTCCTCTCCCAAGGCCACACCAGGGCTTTTAAGGACTTGAAGCCAGCGGGTGATGCACTGAGATGGTCTCTCTCACGCTCTCTTGGGATGAGTACCCCACTCTGTCGTGCTCGTGCCAAGCCCTGTTCAATGCAACTCGGGTTCACCATTGCTTAGTTACACAATGTACTTCTCCCCAGAGTCATAAGATTTCCTCCCACCAGAAACACTGTGTAGAAGAGGATTAGCAGCGGGTTCACTTGCCTCAGAACTCCCCGCTGCCGCCATGAGCCTTCCCTGTGCGTGGAGCCTCAGACCCCTGGGCACACATTGCCCCCTCCCCAGTTATCTGCACTGGTGTTGCACCCACCAACACCGAGTAAAGCCAAGAACATGCTCTGTGCCTGCTCCTTCCCTCCCTTTTCCACATGGCAGCTGGGTCTGTGCCCGTGCTCAGCGAGCCCTCGTGGTGCCTGTCCCTGCACAGGGCACACCTCACTCCCGAGAGCAGCAGGGGCTGTGTGGATCCGGGTGCACGGGGGCAGGTGCTGGCAGAGGGTTGGCCATCGCCTTTGGAACCTGCTGGGAACAGCACCCGGTGCCACAGGCTCGTGCCTCGGCTGCGCAAAACTGAGCAGTCACTTCACCTCCCAAATGCTCCTGCTCCATGTCCTTGGCCTTCAGCAGGAACATGCTGAGCTCTGAGCCACAGCAAGTGTGTGTGTTGTGTGGCGGCCAGATCAGTGCTATTTTGTTTTCTTTCTGATTTACAGGTGCTCCGTGCTCCCTGTGTGTTCACCACCCCAGGGGAACTGTATCCACCAGCCTTGGGCACAGCCCTGACAGCTTGCGGGCATCTCTGGGAGCACTGGGGCATGTCTGGCAGCTTGGGCATCCTGCTGCTGCTTGGGGTAATCACAAGGGAGAGCTGGGCCATTCTTTGTCCTCAGAGCAAGTGTTCCAGATGTTATTGGTTTAGTTTTAATATCTGTCTTTATGACTGAACCTCTGGATTGGCTCTTTTCTCCTTTTTTGGAGAAACCATGATCTGTCTGCTTGCTCTTTGCTCCTGGGGGTTTTTTTGGTTTTGTTTTTTTTTTTAAGGCTTACAAAGTTTTTCACTCCCTTTGCATTTCAGGTTTCCTTCCCCAATGCCTTTAACCAAGTTCTCAGTCATTTAAAATTATTATTAAACGTCTTTTTAAAGGCTTAATTCCCAGTTATACACTGATACAGCTTTAGAAATACATTTGAAAAGCCCAGTCTTGACCCAACCCACCAAAATAATGTTTCTTGCAATTTCAACCAACCTTGCCCTTGTGTGTTAGAAATAAGATTTAGGGATAGTTAGAAACCTTAAACATTATAATTTATGTGCATACACACAGAGAGAAATTTGAAGGCATTATGTCATTAAAGCTCAGGGAAATGGCAGGACTGGTGGAGAATAAAGGTGGCATGAATTAAAATCAAGCCCAATATTCACCTAGATTTAAGCTAATGGACGCTGCTTATTTTGGACTTTTTAATGAGTGT
Organism: Chloroceryle amazona; assembly: GCA_027560015.1. NCBI lineage: Eukaryota > Metazoa > Chordata > Aves > Coraciiformes > Cerylidae > Chloroceryle > Chloroceryle amazona. Next base: position 3,109 of record JANHFX010027518.1, read on the forward strand.
TTGAATGCGGAGGAGACAATTTCAGAGGAGAAAGTGCAAGTCACATGGGAGAAGCAGTTTATATTACATCAGTTTTTGTTCCAGCCTCGTGGAAGTCCCTGTGTGAGAGTTTGTAGGTGAATTAGGTTAAATTTGATGCTCCACATTATCAAGTCTGAGCCTGTGTCACCCAACGCTCACTTTGTGCCCATGGGAGGAATCATGCAGCACAGAGGCTGATTCATCTCATACCGGGGCAGGTGTCTAAGAATAGCACAAACAAGTCATCCTCTGGAGGTGCCTATTGTGTTCTACCTGCTGTCAAAGGAGCTGAAGATAACGAGCTTTGAACCCAACAATTTCCAGCTGTCTAGTGTCAGGCAAGATGAGCACCTCAGGAAGGGTGGCTGGGGCCCTACCTTTAGCTTCTCTATTCTTGACAAGATAAATAAATCTTTCCAGTGAATTGCAAAGTTGTAGGGAACTCACTGATCATCTTTCTTTTGACCTTAAATCCCATCTCTTCTCGCCAAATCGCCAGGCAGGAATTGCAACACTGATAGTGGTACAGGAGCGGTGCTGGGATTTAGGACAGGTCTTAGCCACCCGGAGCATCCCTGAATTGCAACACAAGCGGCTATCCCATTGTTATTCAGCCCTGCTGAGCATCCCGCAGGGGCCCGAGGAGAAGCTGAGTGCCTAGGAAAGAGCCTGCACACGCCTGCACACACATGCACACGCCTGCACACACATGCACATGCCTGCAGCATGGAGAGAAACCTGGGGGGGTGGGGCTTGGAAATGGCACTGATATTTGGAGGAACAGTTCTCTGCAAGGGAAGGATCTGCTCAGGCGGCCACATCCCTTAAGAAATCAGGCGTGGTGTGCAGCTGATGATTTTTACATTTGTTAACTTAACATTATTCTTATTTGTAAGACAAATAAATACTTTCTGAACAAACAAGTCAGAGAACTGGAACCTGAAGGGGGTGGTACATCAGCTCAGGGACTCGTGGTTAAGAAGTCCAATAGATTTTGATAACAACTGGAAATTGTTCAGTGGATTAGTGTCTAAAGCCAGTTTGGCTTCAAGTAATGACAAGCCTGAGCTGCAGTGCCATGGATCCAAACTTCTTCCCTGAGGGATTTTGTTGCCTGTGTTGTTGTTGCGTGTCGGATCCCCAGGTGTGAGCCCCATCCCCGCTGAGCCAAGAGGTGTCCTTAGACAGAAGACTGAGCAGATGAGGGGCTGCCTTTGCTTTTTCTTCAGACATCTGGGTCCATTCCTCTCTACCTATGTCTGTACTCCCTCACTTCACTCTCCCAAGCCACAAAACAGGCTCATCCTGGGGACATGGGGCAACTCTTATGTAGTTGCCCTACTCCTGTGTAGGACCGTGTGCTGTCTAGGTTTTCTGAGCCAAAAGGCCTCTGTGGACCTTGCCCCAGTTCATCTCCTGCAGGAGCTGAGTCCCATGGCAAGTGCACATGCTGTTAACAGGATGATGGAGATGGTTCACCTGCGTGCCGAAGAAAAAAACCTGCTCCACTAAGACAAGGCCTACATTTGTTTCTGCAGGGCTTTTTTCCTTTAGAAGAATCTGGCCCCATGTGGGAGACCAGATCAAGGTGTCTGGATTCTCCTTGGATTCTGTTTTGGCCATCAAGGAGAAAGCCACGAATGCAAATCACAACCAGTTACACTTAAGGGCTATGCCCTGTGCACTCTTCATGGTCCTGAGACGTGGCCAGTCAATTAGAAACTCTCCATTGACTTGGATGGGCTTTCAACCAGACGCTATACAATTCAACAGAGTAATTAACAAAGCTGTAACTAAAGAGGTCTCCATGGAGATTGACAGCATCACCTCCCAGCTGGTACATTCTCTGCCTCCTATTCTAAATTTGTTCTCGCTGTCTTCCTGGCTCTAATCCATAAGGTTAGAGAAATCTTCCAACGTTTGTGATACATCAATGCAGTGGAGAGAAGGACAAAGGCAGTTGGGATGGAGCTCAGAAAGAAAGAACCCAGTGCCTTAAGGGAAGCAGCAGAAACTGTTCGGACATATATAGCCAGAGTTTTGAGAATGGGATTAGGCAGAACAGCACCTCTGCCTGCCTGTCACTTGCAAATTCTTGCTAATACTTTAGGAGCTTATTGGAGGTCAGCACCAAACACCCAAACAGACTAATCTGTATTATAGACACATAATCAAAGTCACAAGGTTTTACATAATAGATATTGGTGACAGAAGAAGTGTTTGTTCAAATAATTTTGTCATCAAGATTAGTGACCATGAAAGCCTCCACTGTGCACTAACCTGGTTTTCTATGGCCATTGGTACGCCAGATTCCTGAAAGAAATTGAAAAGGAGCCGAGAAAGTACAAACCAAGTATATGTTCTGAAACAGTAACACTTATTAGGTTTCTTGCCATGGCAAAGTATAAAAAAAAAAGTTTGTGTGTGAGCTAGAAAGGGTTGTGCCTAAGCTGCAGCTTAAGACATGCAAACAAATGGCTGTAGATAACATTTTTGTGTTTGTCATTTTTTTCCCCGACGGTTTCGGGGTTGCAGCAAATCACACCTCACGTTCACACATCACTTCGGCAGCAATGGCAAGAAGTAGGGATTTAAAAGACAAGCTGATGTCACTTGACCCACTTATGAGCTTTATAGTCCCCTTTAGAGGGGTGGAAGCTGTGGCACAGAGGGAGTGAGTGGTCTAAGCTCACAGAAGAAGTCAGTGACAGAGACAGGAATGGGTCCTATGTAGATAACAATTCCATATTTGCAAAGCCAATTGATTTTAAAAGGAAATTAGTTTCTGGAAATATTTGGAAATATATGGAAAAGTCTGATTTTTCCACTCTGCTTAGAGCTTTTTTAACTACAGCATTACAGAAACACCAAAGAAAATTACAAAAGAAGAAACACAAAAGAAAAATGAATTCAAGACCATTTTCTCTGTGACAGGAAGAGACAAAGTCACAGCTCATGCCATGGGTTGCAGAGATGATGTAAAGATTTCCCAGGTGCATAGGCCAGCTTTTTCTCATGGCTGACGCACAGCAAAGCCAAAGGTTTTGTGAGGGTACCCCAAACCCTCCTGCCTCGCTGCAGGAGTTCACCCCACTGAACCGAAGTACCTAATTAGGAATCCCATTGCTCTAAACTTCCCCACAGTCAATGAGGAGACAGCAAGAGCAATGCCATCTGGACATCAGCAGAAGAGAAACCAGAACCTGGGAGGGCTGAATCGTCCTCTAGATTTGCTGCAATTCACATGCTGCTACCATGTGAACCCAGGGCTAAAATCATTCAGGCAGCTTTTACAGGACTCCTGAAAGCTCCTTTGTGGAAGCAGAGCTGACTGAACTGGCCTTCAGGTCAAGGAAAATCAAGCGCTGGGTGGGATTTCCAAGAGTGTTTGGCTGTAACCTCACCCCGCTTCCCTTTGAAGTCAGCAGAATATTTACCATCGACTTCAATCGGAGAAAAATCAGGCCATTATAGAGAGTGTTTGAAACACTCGCCTCTAACGATGCTCCGATTCCTTTGTACCTCCCAGCTCAAAGGCAGCCTGCTGCGTCTATCATTAAAACACAATCCTAGCAATTGGTTAGATAGCGCAACGAGCCCAACGTGCAGGCCCTAGAGGCACAGGAAAATTATAACGATTAAACCACATGAATCTTAAGCGTTACCTACAATTGCTCTGCCGGCCACCATCACATCAGGCAATCAGGGACTGGTTATCTTCAAAACTGCTGTGGAAAAGAAAGCACTGCATTTCAGTGAATGTTGCTATGATGTAGGCTGCAGGTGGACTCTTCATGCTGCAAACAATGGAAGATCAGAATGAAAATGTACGTTGAATTAGCTGAAATCAGAAACCAGAGCGACAATGGAAAAAAAAAGCCATTAAATGCAGACAAACATCCCGTTGCCAGGGAAGGCAGGATTGGCTCGCTGCTCTAAAGATCAATGGAAGTAGATCAGCACTTCTTTGCAGACATCACTTGCACCTCTAGCCTGTTTCCAGATTTGCTGCCAAATGATTGCCAGGAGATGAGTGCCCTGTTTAGGCCAGGTCTACGTTTAGTCTTTTTTGTCTATTTCAAGTAGTGGTATCAGTGGCCCAGAAGAAATTCACTGATGCCCATCACCTGGGTGAAGCAATGCTGACCATATGATGTCTTGCATCTGGTGGTAAAAGAGTGCACAGGACAAACTGAAACAAAACAGTTCACCTCTTGGAAAGACGGTAGATACACCCAACTTACCAGGTCGAGGACAGCTTCCGGCAGAAGCCACACTGAGCATGGCTAGAGGACAGGCTGTGTGACAGCCAGGACCACCAACTGCCAGTGAAGCCAAATGAAGGCAATAGCTCTTCAGTTAAAAAGAATTTTGCCCTAATTTAGATTTAAATTCCACGAAGGCAGAGTTGATGCTAAAAGGATTTCATTATGTTTGCAGAAATGGAAATAGTTCCATTTTGTGAAAATTAATTATTGTTTATAGTGAAGTTGTGGATACCAAACCCTCAGAGGAGCTCTGGGAATTCCAGGTTGTCTGGAGAAGCCAATGCTCGTTGCCTGATGAAAAGCCCAGTTGCTGAGAGCTGCTCTGCATCTCCTGGAGAGGTTCCCAGCCACAACGAGGGCTTCCAAACTTCGACACATTCAGTGGTTTGGTGAATTCTCACAGTGAAGCACAAAACCAGGCAAATCTGCAGCAGTTCTAGCTCACCTTACAAACTCTCAGCTCAGACCTCATCCACTGAAAGGATCATAAATGGTCCAAAAGGACCGTCTCAGAGTGATGGTGAGATGGTACCGTCATGCTGAGGTCACGGGGAATTAAGGCTAGGGGTACACACCAGGAGAAACTCTGGGTTTTCAAGGAAGAAAGATGACAGCTGGGAGGGGTTAAATCGTATTAGCAGAGCAGCTTAAAACCTTACAGTTTGTATGAGTTGAATCACATCACAAACAAAAGCAACGTGACATTTCTGTATTGAATTAGCTTTTTGACAAACAAATGGTGCCAGTGGGGTTGGAAGCAGGGTCTCAGGGCTCCAGCCTTTCATGGCTGTTGCTGTGTGATACTCAGCAAGTGATTTCCTCCCAGCTTTAAATTCCTAAAAGTAAATAAGGGAGGTTAAGTTGGGGTCATTTGCAGACTGAAGTGAATCTGTGCGATGGATTTAATGGTTTTCATTACCCTCCCACAACAGTACACGTGGAACTAAATCAACTCATGTTCCTGGAGAAACATCACCAGCTTCAGTGGAAGATGTGCTGAGCACTCAGCCTGAGCATGCGCTGGGTCCGCACCTCACTTTTATTCTGAGCTTTCATTCAAATCGAGATGGAACCAAGCAGAAGAACTGAAAATCAGGAACAGCAACAAATGTACCAGTTCCAAGGTACATGGGAACATGCCTCTCCATTTGCACACCATGGAGTTGGTGCCAGAGTTTCCTAAAGTGCTGTTACTGAAGCTGTCCACAAAACTAGGTACTACGACCTGCAGCAAACCAAGGGGCTCAAGCCTCTCTGCTGCAGCCATGAGTCTGTGTGGGACTGGTTTCCCCATGTTCAGCAGGTGACAGTCCCCTTGTCCAGCCTGTACCCTATGCAGGTAGGTGACCGAGTGAGCCCAGCATGGAAAATGCTGGCCTTGCAATGATGCCACCGAAGCTGTGATTGCTGTTTCCAGGCTGCATTACAGATCTCAGATTTCCCTAACTCAGAGTTTAACTGCTGGAGCAGGTCTTACTCAGCACTGAGGGTGGTGGAGAACAGGGCTGGAAGGGACTTTGTGAAGGGACTTAGAACCTCCTGCTCTAAGGCAAGATGAACTCATTCCCAGCACTGGACCTTTGCAGTCTCAACAATCCAAAGATACCAACGCCATAGTCTCCCCAAATTATCTGTGGGCTACCTAAGGCTTTGCCTCTGAAAGAGAGAAAGACAAAGAGAAGGGCCTGTGAAAGACAAGCCTCTGAGCCCAGCTTTTCCCCATATCTCACTGATAACTGGTTGATTATCTTCCTTTGTACCTTCTTTGCCTCTTGCTGTGCTGTTTCAGGCAGAATAAACCTAGCCGTAATGAACCATCATCAAACTGGCAATTGCTTCCTGCCCAGCTTACGTTAGCAGAGAAAGAGAACGCAAATGATGATTAGTCGTATGTCTGCACTCAAAGATAAAGCCCCCGAGCAGAAGCCATCTGCTGAGGCATAAAATAATAATTCTGGCGCTAGCCTCATCTGAGTGCAATGCCACCAGCTCTCACCGAAACACAGCACAACGCAGGCCTAATGCTGAGATCTAGCAGGTGGCCCATAACCCTGTAATAAACTCCCTGACATTATTGATTTCCCCCCCCAAACTGAGCCCTTTTGTCTAACTACATTAACTTCTGCTTACTGAGCATCTGCGCATGAGGCGGAATGCACAGAAAGAGCGGCTCGTTTTGGTGAGCGATCGCTGCTCTGAGTATGCCCCCAGTTCCTGGAGCATGTGCATCCGCGCTGGTATCTGCTCAGATGGGTTATTTCAGAAGGCAAAACCAATGCTTCCTAGTTATAGGCACTTACAGGAACCTTGACAAAATTCTTAACTGGGGGGGACTGAAATATGCTTCCACTGCTAACGATGCATATGAACAGCCCCGAAAATAGGACCCAGGCACACCATCACCAGCACGCACCCTCAGCCCAGGTCTGTCCCTGTTCGTGTGGTGTGCTCCCAAAGCATGTGGCCAGCACAGCAACCGGTGCCTTCACTTTGCTGTTCAGAGGTGCACCACATGGTGCCCAAAATCCTGCTCCCTCAGCCAACCTCATAGCCAGTGTGAGCTGTGTGCTCTTCTAAGGGCTGTGGAAAGGCAGCCAGGTTGGGCTTCCTGGCCGTTCCCTGAGCAGGTCCTGCTGAGGTTCCCAGGAGTTGTGCACCACTCAAAGGGGAGATGTAGCCCTTTGCAGTCCCAAGCAAACTAAAGCTGAGGTCCTGAGGCATCATCTGGATTTCCGTGCGGGTTTGAAAGCAACGTTACTGCTTGAGGCAGGCAGCTGCACGCCAAAAGGGATCTGGCAGTGACGTTCCCTCTCAGATGTCTGCTATCAGCTTTAAGTGCAATAAGCTTTACGTACAGACTGGAACATCGATACTTTCTAAATGAGACAGAAGAGTGTTTTTTGAAGTACTCTTCTGTTCAGGAATTACATTTTCATCTGTGAGTGGACAAGGAGCCACCTAAGGAGCATCAATGATGATGGTGGGGCTGAAGAAGAGCACATCCTTGGGGCTGACTGTGAGATCAGGGACCCTGCAGGCAGGGCAGGTTTCAGTGCCCTGCTTGGAAGAAGAGGCAGATCACTGGCAGATCCTGCCCTGAATGGAGGAAGAGAGGCCTCAAGGACCAAAGTTTTTGCTTTAAGCTAAACTTAAAGACACAGGAGGCCTAGCAGAAGCACGTGGGCCCAACCCACAACCCATTGCACCCCAGCACCGAGGAGCGGCGGCTCCAGCCATGCTGGCAAACTCTGCTTTGAATTAGCACATCTGCTTCAAGGCCTGCACTGTGTCATTGGGTTTTGCATGCCATTGCCTG
>JANHFX010027518.1:10813-22103 GCA_027560015.1 Chloroceryle amazona
TCTTTAAGCTAAACTTAAAGACACAGGAGGCCTAGCAGAAGCACGTGGCCCCAACCAACAACCCATTGCACCCCAGCACCGAGGAGCGGCGGCTCCAGCCATGAGCCCTGGTGTCAGGGCTCTCGCTGCCGCAGTCGGTGAGCTACCAGCCGGCAGCGATGAATCACGGCCGTGCCTGGAGAGGGGGTGGTTTGTGTTTGTGTTGGCAAAACTGGCTGCGAGTGGCGGCAGGCCCAGACAGCACGAGAGGCCGAATCTGGAAGGGCCCCTCTGCCGAGGCAGACATCAATGGGAGATGGAAGGCTGAACCTCGCAGAGGGACGGTTCCTGCCAAGAGCCCTTCCACAATAAAACCAGCAAATCAATCCACCATCCACTGAGCAACTCCAGATGAGGATTGCTTGTTGTGGGTAATAAATGTGATCAACAGTTTGCTGTTCCTTAACAGTGGTTTAAGGAAAAAAACCCCAACAAAATGAACCAACACCATTATGCTTTCCTGTGCATCCGAGAATCCTCTTTCCTGCCTTGATTAGAAGAGGTGACACTAAACACTGCGTCAACACTTGGCACAGCAGAGAAGGGAAAGGGCATCCCATAGGAGCTTGGCAACAGTAAGAAAAAGAGGAAAGAAATTATAATTTACAAAGCCCAGCACCAGTTAAGCCAATTCTAGATCAACAGCCCTAACCGGGTCTTAACCAGGACCCTGGACGTTCTTGGAGGGATTTTCAGGACCGTAGTGTAGTGTCAGATGTCCATCTGTGGAGCACAGGCTGGTCAGAAACCGTGTGTTGCCTACTGTGTGTCCAGGATTTTGCTTTCTGCCATCAGGACTCAGGTTTGTTCATCTGAGATCCAGAGAAAGCTCGTCCCAGCTCCCCGTCCAATAGACCCAGATCATCACCTTGATCAGAAAGGGGGATCTGGGGGGAGTAGTGGAGGTTCTTCTAAGGATTAAATTCACTTAAGGAGATCTTTATCACATTGGTATCTGACATGGGTGAGACAAGATAAGCTGTAAGTTTGGTGTTCATAATAGATTTGTTTGCAGAAATGGAGAATAAGAATTATTTTATTTCTTATATTAAAAAATAAAAAAATTAAAAAATCACAGTGCTTTATGAAACCAAGAAAGAACAGAAACACTATGCCCAGGGACCTTGACAGAGACTGGTGTTAGCTGGTGTTTTTCTGGAGTACCCAGGAAGACCCACTGAGGTCAGTGGAGTTAAACTAATTTAAACCAGTCGAGAAAACAGCCCTCAGTGAAACCCAGGAGTCACTGAGTGCATTAAGCAGATCTTGGCTGTCCATGTGGGGACAGCCAGGGTCTCCGCTGTCCCCGAGACAACCCAGGGCAGCCTGCATAGTGGTGTCCCCTCCTGGCTGTGCTCCTCAGGTTGGGTAACAGCATGTCTGGGATGTCCTGGCAGGGATGGGGCAGCTGCCGAGGGTTATTCAGAGTCCTCACTGCCTCCTCTGACCTCAGGAGCTGCCCGCCTGCATTCACAGGGAGATTTATGGCTCTGTTTTCCTCTCTCTCCTGACTGTATTCAAGTGGCCAAGGGTCTTACCTGGCACAGGGCTGAGCACTCCCTGTTCTCAGAGCAATGGGAGTCAGCACGGCACAGCATCTGTCCAGTCTCCATTGGATTAGGCCAGGATTTGATTCCCTAAGAGGCTTCCTATGCAAAAGTTTTTCTGCAAGTGTGATTTTGCAGTTAACACGGGTTTCCTGTGCCACTTTTATAATGTTAATACAGTGACCCAACAAAACCATCACTGTCATTAGTGATAATTGCTTTGCCTTTTTCCCCAAGTTCCTATGGGATGTCCTTGCCCCTCTCTGCTGTGCCAAGCACTGGCCCAGTGTTTAGGGTGGCAATACATCAGATGGCCTTTCCTCTAACGACCCCAGTGACCTGCGACAAGGACACGATTAAATCAGCCGAGTTGCATGTCCTGTGCAACGGCTCACTAACCTCTTGAGCTCCATCTTCCTGGCACTCAGTATGATACCTGGGAGCCAAAAGCAGAAAGCTGCAGTGTAGCTTACCTGTCCCTGAAGAATATCCCTCTGTATGGAGAAGGACAGAGCAAAGCAGAAGACTGCTCCTTCTGTCTAATGCAAACCAGTGTCTCATTCTCCAGAGCCCCACTCTGCTCCTCCACAGCTGAGATACGCCACTGGGCAAGGGATCTTTGGTCTGGGAGGGGGAAAAATACATAAGATAATGTTATTTTTATCTCCTTGGAAAGGAGTCCCACCTAGGGTGAGTCTACTAATGGGTCTGTCACTCAACATGACCTAAGGAGGTGGCTCTCTGGCACCAGGAGAGGAGATGGAGACTGAGCAACACTGTGGACTCATCAGCTCCCCACCTCTGGCCCAGCGGGGAAAGGGATAAAACAGCTCAAAAAGACTCAAGGTAGCTGAGAAAAATGACATCCATGGCTACACTGTGGCAATGCCATGGACTGAGGGCTAATCCCCTGCATGTACAGCAGCCGTTGGGCTTGTCACACTGGCTCCTCCAGCACCCGGGACACCCACACTCTTCAAGACCCATATACAGCTGGTTTCAAAGCTTATCTGTAGTCAGTTTTACAATATAAAGTGTCTTTGTTTAGTCAACAGAACCACTAATACATGTGATTTTGTTGTTAATAGAGCTGTAAGAATTTTAAGTACCTCTTGGGAATGTGTCGTTTTTGGTTGGCTTTTTTAGGCATCACAGGGTGCTGCGTTTGTCTCTGTAAACAAGTATTGAATAAAACATTTTGCGCACAGCCGCACTTTGTACGAGTGTCATGCAGGTTTCTAAAGTTTCAGAGAGAATAAATCAACTGCAAACTGCTGCCTGGCGGTTGACTTCGCTCCTTATAAATAGCTAATTTGGACAACTTCTCTCTGCACGTCATATGAAATTCAAATGCCGTGCATATCGTTAATGCGGTCACACAAATCAAAACTGCTGGAGCCTCTTTTATAAGCCTGGGTTGCCACAGAAATGCCACAGCCAAGGGCAGGTCAGCTCCAGGTTGCTCTCCCGGCCTTTCAGAGGCGATTCTTGGGAAACAGCAGCAGGTCACTGTGCTCTGCTGACTTGCCCCAGGGGAGCAGCAGGAGCCCCATGGCCCAGGGCGTTGCCTGCACGGTGGCCCAGTTCACTGCTGGTTGTACTGGTTGGCAGCCATCATCACTCAGGGGAGAATTAGGCCCAAACTCAGCCATGAAAAACAACCCTGGTTAAATAAATTCAACGGAAAAACTTTACTAAGGTAAGGGTTGATTGCGCCCGGGTCTGTCGGCTTTGCAGCGCTCAGTGCTGGGCACGGGGCAGGAGCACAACCTTCCCTCCTCCCAAAGCACAGTGCTGCTGGTCCAGCCCTGCTGAACCCCACGTGGGATGCAAACTTACCTCGTCCTCCCAGGAGGCTCTGAGCATTGTGCAGGATCTGTCCAAGCTAGACCAGAACTCAGCCCAAACTCTCTAATCCTGGAAGGTGCTGAGCAACTCTGACTTCTTCCACTCGTCTCTGGATTTTGGCACGTGTTCAGCACGAGCAGGATCAGCCCCTTGCTGTAATAATCATGGAACGAGGAACTCAGCTTGACTGAATTTCCCCTCCGCCCCCCAATGCAAAAATGCTGTACATTCCTTTATGCAGGTTTCCATAGAGTTGAACTTCTACTATTTTTTTGTTGTCGCTGTTAAAGGGGTCAGCAATGCACTGTACAATGGGATCTGGCTGTCAGGAAATGTGGAGGAATTCAGGGACACTTTTAACATCTTGCTGGTGGGGTTGGAGGGCAGCATTAAACCCAGCATCCTGGAAAGCTCCCCAGCAAAGAGAAGAAAAAAGCCCGGAGAAGCCCCGGGAGAAGTTATGAAGACATACTGCTCTGTCGATCCTAAGTTTAAAGAAGTTATTTCTTCCCTACTTCCTTTGTTAAAATATGATATTCTAGCTTTAATTGCTTCAATCCTATTACTTGTTCCTTTTAGCAAGTGATTGTGTAGCCCCTTGCCGTGGGGAAATCCCCTGACCGTGGGTCCGTGTTATTTAGACAAGTACTCTTTCAGAAGTAAATGCCATTCTTAGCATAGGGAAGTACTTTAGGTCTAAAGGGGTTAAGAAGGCCTCCCTGCATTCAGAAACATGCAGGGGTCCCACCGTGCCAGTTCCAGCCTTTTGAACTCTTTCCAGCTTTTTTTTCTTGCAACAAATCTGTCTGACTGCCACCAGGACATAGGAAGCGTGTGCCTGTCAAAGAAATCAAGTTTACTTTTTCTGACTTGTTAACAGAGGCAGGGTATAAATAGAGCTAACTCTGCTCAGACTATTAGCGTTTCTCTTAAAATAAGGGGGTAACTTCCTAGGACCTTTAATCCAATGAGGTCCAGACCAAACTGCACTATCAACAGAGGCAGCAAAGGAGCTTGCTGAAGTTTTTACAGAAGTCAGGTGCATTTGGGTTCCTTGAAAATTTAAGGCTTACAAAAAAAACCCCAAAACAACATAAAACAAGCAATCCCAAGCAAAGAACTGCCTCCAGCTTGGTCACTGCCATTGCCCCGGAGAAGTTCTGAGATGTTGTTGGTGCTGTTCACTCGGTGGATGTGGATCTTGCTGGGGAAGAGCAGTGTCCTGTTGCTTCTGGAGGTCTCTCTGAAAGGGAGAGCTCTACCTCCAATCCGGTATTCCCACGCTGGGATATGCCCCAATGACATGAACCCCAACCTGTGGGTAGACGCGCAGAGCACTTGCAAGAGAGAGTGCGAAGCTGATCTGGTGAGTGATGCGTATTTTTATCTCCCCGCGTCGTGGGCGAGGGGGTTTGTCGGTGGGCTGGTTTGCACCGCAGTCTGTTTCTGTTCCAGATAAAAAGGCGCCGGCACTGTGCAGGGCTGATGCCGACAGCGCATGTATTTAATTGACCCGTGACCTATATAAAATAGCAAAGGTTTGATGAGTTATCAGCTAAATGGGGAGGTGTGTGGCAGCTGTTGCTTATGCCGAGGTGGGCAGAGTGCTCACGCTGTTTGATCATTTTCCTTGCTTTGTTGTCAAAAGAAACGTCCGAATTTGATACTCCAGAACTCAGCATGTCTTGGGGTCAGTCCATAGGATTTTAGTAGTGTCGCCATGTTTTTTGGTGGTGGTGGTCATCATCAATGCTTTCTATTCCTGGGAGGACTCATGTATGAAAGAATTTGATTTTACATGTAAAGCATCAGCCTTTGCTGCACTTGACACACAAAGCGTGCTTGGAGTGCAAAACAGGGGCATGGTTAAAATGACCAGGCAGATGTTCTCTGTGATGCTCCCAGCTCAAAATGTGCTTAGCTTACAACCCTAAAATTCATTTTTCAACCTGTCAGCACTGCCAGCTCAAGCTGGCGTCTGTAAATACCTGCTCATCCTGCCTCTTACATCATGTCCAACAGCAAAGCTCCTGCAGCCCAAACCAGGCTGACAGCAACATGTACCATGCTGAAAACAGTCATTGGGTTTATGTTCTGTAACCAGGTTGCTTGTGCAGTGCTAAAAGGGGGGGGGAGAGGGGGGGGGGGAGGGAGGGTAGGAAAAAGGCTGGCCATCAAGTAAACAAAGAGATTTGCTCAGATGGATCCCATGTGTTGTGGATGAAGGTGCTGGTTTTACTTTTGCCCTTCCCTAACAAGCCCCCTTTATTCCAACTGCTGAATATTAAAACACTTGCAAAACCCCAGCAGCAGCAGAGGATGTTGTTATAATAATTTACTGGTCAAAACCTGAAAACCAAAAGCTATTGGCTACAAATGCTCATTTTTGCTAGCAGATAGTCCTGGGGCATCGCACAGAGCGAGTGGTCTGCAAGCAGCCAAGGACTCTGCCACCGACTTTGCTAAAGCCACACTTCCTAACCTCAGCCGAAAGCAATGCCCGTTCTGGTTTCTGACTTTGCTTCTGAAACCCAGTAATGTGCCACTGGAAATGGGGAAAGAGTTATGTTATTAGGTCATCTGTTTCCCAATAAGGAAAGGATACTGGTCTCAGGGGAAGCTGTTTAGTTTGGTAGCTTAAAAAACATTTTGTTCTCACTTACGGAGAAAGCCGTTGGATTTCAGGGGTCGTAGAGGTTTAGCACACGGTAGAAGTGTGCCCATTGGGTACATGGCAGCGGTGCTTGTGGTCCCTTGAAGTAATCTGTAAGAGCACAGCAGCTGTGATCACACATATCAAATACCTTTTCTGCAGAGAAGATGAAAATTCTGCTAAAATTAACTGCAATTTAGAGCCGACTGTAGCTGAGACAGGGTGTAATAAATCACTAGAAGAGCGATGCTGCATTTGAAAATAGGACTAAAATAGGACAGAGACGCCATAATGAGCTGGTTTGGGTTTGTTTTTCTAAATACCATAGAAAAATTATTTTTGGAGCAAGAATTTCCTTACTTTTGAGATATTCTATTATTTCCTCTACAATGTGAACAATTACAAATCCTTGGCAGTTTCACCTCCAAGAGGAGGCTGTTAGTCTCAGGGAATTCAAATAATACTTTACATACTTCTGTGGAAAGTAAGAAGGATTACTGCCTACAGCCATATGATAAGACTTTCCATCCGCTCTTGTTTCTCAGGGCTTGTCCTCAGGCATTTCGGAGAGGGTGGAAGGGGGGTTGTTGGTTCGGTAGTCAAGCAGTCCATGTGACTCTAGGAAAGACTTATGATGAGGTTAGTGTTTTAGAAACAGAAATACATTTTCCTTCTTGAGAGTCTTTTCTTGAAGCACTTCAGAAACCCCAGTGTGTTTAGACACCTCTTGGGACATGCTGGGGGGATGCTTCTACTCATTGCCAGTGGGGATACTGAGTTTCAGACCTCAGGTACCCGTGGGAGACTAGGTCTCCTGAGATAACACCTTGGAAGTTTCTGGGCTCTCTGCTTGCTGAGTCTCTAAAAGGGACTTTACTTTGTCCTCAGTAATGATCGGGTCATTTTCTTTTCCTGCAGGAGTGTGAGACCTTTGAGAAGTGCTGCCCCAATGTCTGTGGAACAAAGAGTTGCGTGGCAGCTCGGTACATGGATGTCAAGGGGAAAAAAGGGCCGGTGGGAATGCCCAAAGAGGCAACCTGTGACCGTTTCATGTGCATCCAGCAAGGCTCAGAGTGTGACATCTGGGATGGGCAACCTGTCTGCAAGTGCAAGGACAGGTGTGAGAAGGAGCCAAGCTTCACCTGTGCCTCTGATGGGCTCACCTACTACAATAAGTGCTACATGGATGCAGAAGCTTGCATCAAAGGCATTACACTGAACGTCGTCACCTGTAGGTACCATCTTACCTGGCCAAACACCAGTCCTATCCCACCAGAAACAACAGCTCGCCCTACTACTGCCTATTCTGAGACAACGATTGTTGATATCTTGCCACCTGTTCTAGTGAACAACCCTGTCCATCAGTCAGTCTATGTGGGAGAGACCGTCAGCTTCCTCTGTGACGTTACAGGGAGACCCAAGCCAGAAATCACGTGGGAGAAGCAGGTCGATGGGAAAGACAAAGTCATTATGAAGCCAAATCATGTCAGAGGGAACGTTGTGGTCACCAACATTGCCCAGCTGGTCATCTACAACACCCAGCTCCAAGATGCAGGCATCTACACCTGCACTGCCAAAAACAGCGGTGGTCTTCTCAGGGCTGATTTCCCTCTGTCAGTCATCAAAGGAGAACCCACATCCAAAGAAGCTTCCCAAAACAAAACACATTTTCCGACCGATGAGTGCCTGAAGCAACCAGACAGCGAGGACTGTGGGGAAGAGCAGACCAGGTGGTACTACGATGCAAAGAAAAACAACTGCTTTACTTTCATCTATGGGAACTGTAACAGCAACCTCAACCACTTTGAGACCTACGAGAACTGTATGTTAACGTGCATGAATGGTCCAATCAACGTTTGCAATCTGCCAGCCCTCCAAGGTCACTGCAAGGCCTACGAGCCCAGATGGGCCTACAACAGCTTGACAAAACAGTGCCAGTCCTTCATTTATGGTGGCTGTGGAGGCAACGAGAACAACTTTGAGAGCCGGGAGGCCTGTGAAGAGATGTGCCCTTTCCCGAAGAACACGCACTGCAAAGCTTGCAAACCACGCCAGAAGTTGGTGACAAGCTTCTGCAAAAGCGACTTTGTTATCCTGGGCCGTATAACAGAGCTGACTGAAGACCAAGATTCGGGACATGCCCTGGTGACAGTGGAGGAGATTCTCAAAGATGAAAAAATGGGATTAAAATTCCTGGGGAGGGAACCACTAGAAATCACACTTTTGAACATGGACTGGAGCTGCCCATGTCCCAACATGACCACAGTGGATGGCCAGCTCATCATCATGGGAGATGTCCACAACGGCATGGCTGTCCTACAGCCAGACAGCTTTGTGGGGACCTCCAGCATCCGGCGCGTGCGGAAACTCCGCGAAGTCATCCACAAGAAAACCTGTGAGCTTTTGAAAGAGTTCCTGGGGTTGCATTAACCTCCTTCACACGTGTCAGCCTTCCAGACCCGTGTGTAATGTAGGGCTAACAAGCGCTAGGCTAGTGCACAAACTAAACGAGCTGTTTGAAGATACACCGTAGGAATTATGCAGAACCCTTATTTTAATCCATTAATGATGCTTAGCAACAATGTAGTATGGTCTTTGGCAAGCACGTAAAACAGCAGCAAAAGGCTATTAATCTTGCACTGAAATCAATTGGGCCATATAGGAGTGACATTTAACTAGATGACTCACTGCAGTAATGACACAACTTTTACGTAGCTTCCATCATAAACGACAGAATTCATAGCGTTTGTTTAGCTAATTGGTGCACAGCTAAGTAATACACAATGTCAACTTAATCTGTCTCACTTACAGTATGGAAATGTTATGGCAAGTCATTATAAGTAAGTCACACTCTTGTCTCCTCATAGCAGCACTAATACTTCAAGAGAAAAGCCTGTAAATTATTGTCTATATTTACAGTTGTGCACAATTAACCAATCTATGCATTATGAATTTGCTTCTTCAAATTGAAATTTTCTGAGCAGTTTTCTTTGGACTGTACCTTGTTTTTAAATGTCAACTACTACCTATCCTGCAATCCTTACTGGAGAAAAGGCTCCTTTGATCCTATGGCCAGGGCAACAGGTCTGTGGAGACGCTCAGTGCACAGTCTCACCCCAAAATGACATTTCTATCAGCAGAACAAGGTCAACAGACACCCTCATTCCACCATGCTTCCCTGGTTTTGTTTTCAATAATAGATTGTCTATCACAGAAAGCCCAAGTGTGCTGCCAGCTGTCTTGCTTTTGAAAATCCGTTGCACCTGAGCACGTGCAGCAATTTACTGCTTACTGCCATTAGAAATCCTGCTTTTATAGGTGAGAGAGCAAAGTAAGAGGAGCCAGCATAAAATCCAGACTAGAAAAGTGCAATACACAGTCTGCAGACTGTATCGCGCAGGCACGAAGCGGCTGAAACCGAACCACGCAGACACAGACACACAGAAGGGACACTCCTTAAAGGCATTTACCAATGGGACCCTGTTAGAGCATCTTTCAACCCACAGAAACCATTTTCCACCAGGCCACTGTATAGATGCGTATGAATAAATACCCCGAGACAGACAGCCCGGGCGGTGGGTGGGAGCGCGTGAATACACACGGCATTGATCATTTTAACAGTTATGTGTCCGAAAATGTAACGTTTGCCTATGCAAAATAATAACCAAAAAAATCCTTAAATAAAGAAAAAGCTGATCCTGGAAAATCCTGCCTCTGCTAAGGACTGTCATTGCAGGGGAGAGGGGTGAGCATGGCACGGCGAGCCTTATCATCGTGCTTTATTCTGTTGGTTCAGGGAGTTACTACGGCGGTGCCCAGAGCTTTCTGCCTTTCACAAAAGCTCAGTTCAAGGCTGGACCGGTGTCAAGACACGTTTGGGTGAGAGGAAGGAAGGTGCAGTGAGCGCTACTCCGTGGTGCCATCTAATGGGCTTGCTGCAGGGCGGGCGGCAGGATGAGGCTGGTGCTTGGCAGTGGGCACAAAACTGCTTTTGCAGGCATGTGTGGGGCTGGGTAAGAAAAGAGCTGGGGGAAGAAGGTTAAATAGGCAGATGCTGGGCTTCAGCATGACGTGCAAGGCTCTAAATCCCCTGAAGCCTGCACACGTTGGGTATTTTGCTGTCATGGGGAGAAGGAATAACAGTGAGGGGAACAATGTTTAATGTGGGGCCGGTTATGGTTTCCCTGAAGGCTTTCCATGCCCTGCACCAGCAGCCGAGCCATGGGGAGAGACTACAGCAGGATGGAAAGAGCTGGGCTCCTCTCCCAGTGGTCTGGGCTTGGGTTATGAACGAGATGCTCTGGCAACAGGAAAGGATCTAAATCTCTGGTTATTTGTCTCATTTCAGAAGAAGGTGCATGGGAGGGAGAGGAGCCTGGACCAGACTTGCTGGCCAAGAAAATACCTACTTGTTTTTTTGTTGCAGCTTTCCT
Organism: Chloroceryle amazona; assembly: GCA_027560015.1. Classification (NCBI taxonomy): domain Eukaryota; kingdom Metazoa; phylum Chordata; class Aves; order Coraciiformes; family Cerylidae; genus Chloroceryle; species Chloroceryle amazona. Next base: position 21,334 of record JANHFX010027518.1, read on the forward strand.
AAGTGTACGTGAGAAAAACTCCAATTAAAGGTCCGTAACGTTTGTGTATGTTCTTGTGAAGACTGTTTTCTGGAGTCAGGCGATGCCAGCCCCGCTGCCCTCCTCTGCTGGATCATCCCTGGCTGTGGCAAGTGCTACTGTTTTGATGGCTCATCTGTCATTTTTCAAGCAAGCCGTAGGAAGTGGCATGTTCTTGCCATACTTTCTATCACAGAGGCATCGGAGGATGAAGGTTTATAAAGACTGGCTTTATATGGTTCTTTTCCCCAAAAGCTAAAGGATTTTGCAAGTGTGGGAGTGTTGAAGTGACTCGGGAGACACGTACCCGCTTGTTCCAGAAGAGCTGGGATGCAGACGTATCTGAGAGCAAAAAGCACACGATTCATTGCTTTTCCAGCCAGCACATTACCATGCTCAAGCATGGGGTCTAAAATGCAGCCTTAACTTCTACTCCCAGCTACATCTCTGTGAATAAAACCCGCACCCAGAGCAACATGAGCTTGCAAGTGCTCTGCTGCACGGTGACCCAGGGCTGTGCAAGGTGGGATGTGTCTCCTGGCACCCTTTAGCTGCACAGCCCTGCTGTGAGGGCGTTTACTTCAGTAGGAGATCCTGGGGGACATTTTGGGTCAGTTTTCCAATGTGGTGCAGTGTAAGGAGACACTGAACAGGCCAGGCTAGCTCTCAGACATGGGGAGAGAGGGAGTTTCAGCAAGAGGATTCCTGGCTAACACCTTTCCTGAGAGAGCTAGGACGAGACGTTTGCCCTT
>JANHFX010027518.1:31820-45535 GCA_027560015.1 Chloroceryle amazona
GAAAAAGTCAGTGTTTACATTTGTCACATGTATTTTTAGTGCATCCTAGACCCAGCCGTGCCTCAACCCTGCCTCGCAGGCCAATTGCCATGTTGAAAGGCACCTCCCAGCAAATGCTACTTCATTTCGGGAAGGACCAAGGAAAATAAAACCCCCAAGTGAATCCTGGCAGGACCTGGCTGCAGGGTCCTCATTTCACCCGTTCTTCAGGTTCTTCTAGTTCATGAGGACAACGTGCACAGCAAAGGCATTTGCTCTGCAAGTGGCCTCCCAGTACCTGACCTCTGTAAATGCAAACAACTCTTACAGCCAAAAAGCCTCCAGTGCAGACCCCTCACCCTGGGCTGACTGCACCATAGAGGAGCCATCAGGGTTTTGGTGGTCTTTTGGGGACTGCTTCCAAGAGGACTTCAAAAGTTTACAAGTATTAGTGGCCAATTTCTAATTTTCCTTCTTTTTGTCTCAGCTGGCTTGTCCCTGTGCTGCTAGGATGCCGTTGAGTGTTGCACGCCAATTTACACCTTTGCTGTGGGCACTGCACAGCCTGGATCATCTCCAGCAAAAAGCACTTGTGCCCCTGTCTACATTGTGACAGCTGCTGCCCTTCTGTCCCACTCAACATCAACTCCCTTGAAAACCTCCCTGTAAAGCAGCTGTTCCCAGTTTAAGCACCAGTCAATCAAGCACAGGATATTGAGTGGCTGGAAAGCAAATAGCACTTTCCCTTTCCCTGTGCTGTGGGAGGGATCGTGCCTTTCACAGGACAGTAAGTCCAACCTTCATGGTGCCAAAGTCCACAGCTCACCCTGTCCCCAGCTCTTCAGGGGACAGCTGGCAGCTCCTCCATCTCTCCTCTGCGTCATCCCCACCTCTACACCAATGACAGCGATACCATATGGGGCTTTTCTAAGGATAAGAGCCTGTTGATGACCATGAGGTGCTTTATGACAGCAGCAATATTGTACCCCAGGGTCACCCAGAGCTCTCAAGTGAGAAGGAAACCTCCTAGCACCTCTGCAAGGCACAGAAATAGGGTTATACCTCATGCTGGCAGGGAACAGACCCCTGCAGAAATCAGAACTGCTGCTGGAAGCCAGGAGCAGGTGAGCACGGTGAGCAGGTCATATCCTTTCATTCCCAGCTCTCCACAGCCAAAAAACCTGACAAGTAAGGCAAAAAATAACAGGCTGGAGATTATACAGCCTGCACTCCCCTTTGTGTTTCAGCCTGCCCAGATAAACGTCATGATGGGAAAGGCTGGAGATTGGATACAGCCCTCAAGTTCAGAAGCTCTAAGGGGAGTGAAAGAAAAGGCTCCGGATGAAGATAACTGCAGCAGTTACACAACTAATCCCATCTATGGACATATTCCCTTCTGCCTCTAAGAGTTACGTGATCCTAAGCACCCTTAAGGAAAACAACCCCATTCTGGCTACCAGATGACCAACTGCTTGCAGATAGTGCAGATCTCGTTATATGTGATAAAACACAAAAATTTCCAAGATGATTGTGCCCCCCAGAAGTGAGCCAAAGCTGGGCTCTTGAGCACAGCCAGCCCTTTCCAAAAAAGCAACTGGGAACTGGACCCCTGGAGACCTGGCTGCATCACTCCCAGCCAGAATGAGCCTTTTGTTTGAATAAATACAAATGTCAGGAGAGGGAACAGGGTGGTTGTCACCCTGTAGCAATGTCCCTGGCGGCAGGGTCAGGCTGGATGGTCCCAGAGCTCTCCGGAAAACAAGCAAAGTAAAAACCCTCGCTGTAGCCACAGTGGCTTTTGGAGAGAGTCATCTCAAAGTCAGTCTCACAGATGATCCTCGTCTCCACTTACATATCACTCATTTTCTAATTTCGTCAGGCAGACATTTAAGTATGTGGAGTCCATTTGTGCAGGCATCAAAAAGCCAGACTCATTGGAGATCTCAGACCAAAATGTATCCTAAAATGCATTATTAGCCACATATTACCCACAGCACACACGTAGAGGGGAAAAGTTCCAGTGCTTGCGCTAAAGGCAAAAATCTGTCCTACATAGTTAAGGTTTCCCTCTCCACAGCCACAGGTACCTCTGTTGTAGGTGAACAGGGTCACCCTCTTCTCCACCCAGCCTCCTTTTCTGAGCCTCAGTGGGCACGGTGGTAGAGCCCAGCGATCAGGACTCTTTCAACAGCAGCATCCGTGGCCATGGAAATCAGCCTGGGCAGGGCTTTGGGATGCTGCAAAGAAGGAAAGATAAAGTACATGACATTACTACAGGAAGATTGTTTACAAGATTAATTTGAGTCCTGTGTTGCCATCGGCAATTAACTATAGATCAGAAGAGGAACATTGTTCTCTATCACAAGTAGGTATATTTTTAGATAAATATGTTCCACAAATGTTTTGTAAAGAAGCTCCTTTGCCTAAAGCATCTACTTCTTCTCAAGCCTCCGGTGGTGCAGCGTAAACCATGTTACTAATAAAAACTGTTCCTGCATTTGTTTCTGGAACATAAATCACAATATACAGAGTTTATTTGGGAGTGTGTATACTCTTCTATTTCTTCCTTCTTATTCAAACTGAGGCAACTGTGAGTCCAGAGAGGGACACGGCCCTGCCCTGAAGAGATCACAGCCTCCATCAGATAACAGCCTGCAAATTATACACGGTGAGGCACAGACCTCAGAGAATCAGAATGGGGAGGACAGCTTGGTATGGGAAAGAAAGTAAGAAAAGCAACTCTAAAGGAAGACTTGGAAGGAAAACAGAGAGAAAAAACAGGAGGAGGCAACAAGAATTTAAAACAATAAGCATGGTAAGAGAGGGTTTGTACAGCAGAACATTGAAAAAAAGGACTGATTCATAAAGGTGAGACCCAGACCTTAAATTTAACCCATCTCCTGGTATCTGACTTTGGACAGGTAAGCTGCCCAATACTGCATTCTTAAAACCACAGAGACATGAAGTAAAAACCAAAAGACAACCTTACTAACCTCCAAGGGTCCATCATCCCTGAATACGTGCCATCTACTGAGGTGAGCATCGCCAGCTGTGCTCAGTGGTCTCCAGTATGACCAGCAGCTTCGCTTACCTCCCACCAGCCACTGCCTCATGGCACACTCGGTGACAGCGAGACAATCTGAGGCAAGGTGGGATGGATGGCTCACAGACTGAATAGCTCCACCACATGATGCCTACACTTCCCTCCAATTAATTGAGCTTGTAGAGTACCTCCCATAGTAGCCCATCAAGGCTATGCCTTCTTTTGTAGACTCGGCTGAGCAGGAACCAGTGCAGTGGTGCAGGAGATGCATCGTAGAGAGGAGAGTGCAAGAGTGAGGCAAGGGCAGGGAGAGGGGACACCGTTTATTAGGTCAGCTGGTGTACTTGGAAAAACTACACATGCTTTCAGGCACATAAGGCTTCCTCAGGTCTGAAATAGAATCAGTAACCTTAGAGCTAAATACAGGTTGAGAATAATTGTTCTGAGTTAAACTTCATTATATTAATGAATTAGGCAATTTGAGAGAAAGGATGATTGGTTCCTGTTGATCAGAGGGAGGATACTAGCCAGAGGACAGCTGATAATGTCATTTATGGCACAAAGAGTGGCTGAGAGAGACAGCAATAATTATTGCCCAGAGATGGCTGGTGGTAGCAAAAATTGTACTGTAATATGCAGACAATATCTGTGTGATTTTTATATCCTAGAGTCAGGAATTTCAGTACTCAGATTGTCTTTTGAAGCAGTTTTGGAGACTTTCCTTGTAGGCCAGGAGTGAGAGGTCAGAGATGCAATCGTTCATCTCTTACCGAGTGCTTCTGCCCTTTATCAATTTGTACAAGTTAATCTGGGTTGCTTGCAGGCAGTTGTTGCCACCAGGCTGTCCAATCTATAATGCAAAGCACACAGACAGGAGGGCGGTGGTAGGTCCTTCTGCATCGCTTAGAAATCTGATTCCATTAAGCAGCTGTGGTTAATTGCCAACACTTCAGAGTTCATCACCGTCCCTTAGATATTTTGTTTCCTGTGAAGTGTCAGTACCAGGGAACCTGCGATTTCCTAAGGATCTGAATTTTCACTGAAAAATTCAGTTCTTAGTGGACTTGTAGAGAAAAGCTAGAACATTCTGAAATCTATTTAACTCTATTCCCAGAAGATACATTAGTACGGTGTGAAGTGGATTATTATTTACAATTGCTTCATAATTTCTAAAATTATGGAGGCCGGAATCACAGTTTCTCAGGTGATTTGGTTTGGCAATACCAGCATGAGTCCGTATGGACAGCACTAACAGTCTAGAAGGCATGAGTGAAGAACATCCTTACGTGTTGCTTACAAATGAAATATCATTTGCTCTCAAGTAAAATACCACCTCTGGTGGCTAATAAATAGGAGATTCACAAATAGCTGTGAAGTAGGCAATTGCCCCAGGTGTTAAGAGTTTCAAAAGTACTCAGGAATTTTGCACTCTTCCCCCTGAATTGCCAAATGGAGATGCTGTACATACCTGACTAACCCTGAGAGACGCAGACAGACCGAGAACCTGTTGGCTTCAAAAATATAGTTGCAGTTATCTGCAACATCTGAGACTTGTCAGGGAATGAAAGGCTTAAGGATGGGCTTAAAAACACTGAAACTACTCTTGAGAAAGCTGAAGCAATTGCTTAAAGCCTGGGCAGGACAGTTCAGAGCATAGCCGGTGGCAGAACCCAGCAGCCCCTTCTCTGTGCTGGCACACAGGACGCTGGACATTATGGTCTAATGAAAATCAAAGGGGAATTTGTTTGAGTTTGTAAAAGCTCTGTGCAAGTCTAATTTTGACCAGCAGCAACTTCAGCGAGTAGGCTGGTGTAAAATTTTCACATGATTTGTACTGGAGGAATATATACTTCCATATCTATAGAAACACCCACAGAAATTCTTTTAGAGACTGACAATAGTCAGTATGTGAGATCTCACTGCTCTAGAGGCCTTCTGCTCCGATGGTGGATGAATCAGACTCTACATACCATGGACAGTGAACATCAACTGCTTCAATTTTATCTGCATGCCTTATTTCAAAACATAAAGGTCGTCTAACACACGTGAAGTGAACTGTGCAACAGAGGAGACTCTCAAAGGCCACAGAGACTCGAGGCAATAAAAGGAGGCAGTGGTAGGTCAGTCTCAGAAGGTGTTCCTGTGGCATACAGAAATTGGATGAAGTTCCTTATTGACAGCAAAAAGACAGCAATGGCCGGCTAATGCCTGACACTTGTTAACAGTGAATTTCAGTGGAGAGAGAGGAGGAAAACAACACAGAAAAGGACAGTGACTTGCCCAGAGTCAGATCTGGAACATGGGGTGCCTGAGTTGTCATCTGTTATACCACGTTCTCCACTAACCTGCCACCTCTCATTTCCATCAACGTGACTAAAACTCCCAGGCTGTTGCATTGCCGGCTGAGGCTGCCCCGGCAACAGATTCACCCACTTTCGTGAGACTGTGAGCACCTCATGTAATCCTTAGCTGTATTCTGACATTTGGTACTTCTTTGCACTGTGTCTTTAGAGACACAGTGAAGTCAAGTGAGCCTTAGCCTACAAGGGGCGGAGGGAGAGGGCACCTTCTGGTGGCTAGAGCCTCACATGTTGAGGTCTCCCATAGCACAGCAGTTCCTGGCATCGAGCAATTTAAGAGATGAGGTCAGAGAGGAGTGGAGTCTGGGTGAAAAGAAGAGCGACATGAAAGCCGGGTGCAGCAGGGCAAGTAGCGAGAGGCAGTGAACAAAGGGAGCAACACACAAGCCGGTCCCTCTGAGGATGCTGTGGGAGAGGCAGAAAAGACAAAGGAAGGGATTATGGGTGTAGCAGGGAATGAGTATCTTCTGCCAAGGAAAAGAGGTGGATTTCCTGGTCTGTTTTTAATTGCATTAGCCAGTCCTGTTGATATAACCTTCTCAAAGAAGCTCACAGGGGCACTAAACAATAATTAAGGCACTACATTTCCAGAATCCTATTTTGCTTTATGCTATGGGTAATCGTGAAGCTGAGGGGACAAGGGAATGCAGTGCAACGAGCTCCATGAGGCCACGGAGCTGACAGACTGTTTAAATGTAATGGTGTCTCAGCTCTCAGAGGGGGAGGATCTCTGATTTCAAGCCTCTGAAGTGCTAAATCACCAAATGAGAACAACAGCAAGTTCCACCAAAAGTGCAGCCATCAATACCACAGGTTGCTTTTAACAAACAAAAGCTGACAGAATGAAGGATGGGGGTTGAGGGATGGCTGCACTGTACGCCAAGATTTTTCTAAAAATATTTTACACCTGCTATTCCTGCCACACACCGATCATATTTTGTCTATGAGGTAGAGAACTCTTAGTGCCAAAGGGAACGTGGTTTATGTTCCTGAGCTTTAATGCTTTTTCCCCCTTCTGTAAGGCAAAACTCCTTACTACCGTCACTAAAACGAAGCCAAGAAGACAAAAGTCATACGGGCACTGCTCATTAACAGTTTAACCACTCCCCTCGCTGATCTTTGGAAACGATCCCTTCAGCAGGATTTTACAGCTCTGGCACTTCGATTTAGGAAACTTTTTATGCAGCTCATGAGAGAAATGCAGCCAACTCTGTACACACAATTTAAAACAACTTGCTGATGATATAAAAAAAGAGTGCTGAACCGCCGGTTTGCTTCATCTGCTCCAAAACTACCAACACAAACTCGGAGGTATTTATTCCTGAAATGTTAATAGAACAGTCTGGGGTGTCAGATCAGTAAATGAACTCTGGTTTGATCCCATGCCGGTCCAAAGAGCTGATTTAACAACTAGTTGTTTGGTTACTTGGTATTTCAGAGATGAAACTGGGCTGTTTGCTACTAACAGGCTTTTACACATTGCAATACAGTGGGAGCCCAGGGTGGAGACAGCTGGGCAGGCGGCCGTGCCAGAGGTGGGTAATCATCTACCAGGACTGTCTGCAGCAAGAGACAGTACAAGCAAGGTTTAATAGCTTTCTAATTTTGCATCACAAAGAAGGGATGGGTCTTTCTGTGGCTGACACCCAATCCTCCATTTGTATCAAATACGATAGCTTAGTTGAAGTTAAGAGAACTACAAAACTCGTGCTCACCGAGACTCCGGTGCCAGGCCAGCCTGTGTCCCCTGGGTTCACACTGGCAGCAGGGACCTCCAAGAACACGACGCATTTAAGGAGCACCACGCACTGTGAGCTCCACCCGTGAGCAGAGCTGCTCTCCTTTGCAGAAATAAGCAGATCAATTTCATTTTGGTGACCACCGCTAGACTTCTGACCAAGAGTGAGGTCTGTCATTTACCCACAAAACAAACACGGTGCAGACCGCAGTTCTCCATCGAATCCCCTCTACCCTGCCACGCCAGGAGGCCTCCGAGCAGTATTTCACAGATCTCAGATGACGTTCCAAAGTTACCGACTTGTGCTGAATCGGGTGACCCTTAGAGATGAGAGCACTTTTAACTTGCGCTTGGGTGGGGACTCCGAGACAGGACGCACGAAGCAGCATCGAGGGGGACACGTACTTACACTTCTACCCTTTTCTTGACTGTAAATTACAGACATCTTCTGAGGTTTAACTTACACTGGCAATTTTAAGGAAGTAAATTGCACGTTCACAAGAGAAAATACAAAAGAACTTGCACAACTGAGCAAACACTTCCTTTTCCCCTTCACTCCCTTTTAGGTCCTTTCTCCCAAAGCAAACGCACTTCTCGGTCAGCACGGCTCAAGAGCAGAATCCTGGGTGCGTGCAAAGTAAACCAGCCATTGCCTTGGCACTCATTTGGAGCAGAACGTCGTAACGTGAATGTGTGATCTAACAACCTTAGCAAAAGATAAATAAATGGGTGAAGTAGTCTGAACAGAGAGCACACATCTTGAATTACCTAAGGAGTAAGAGAAAACATGAAAAATCTTCACATTTGCATTCTTGGAGAAAACTGGAAGCTCTCTCTGCAGATTTTCTCCTTGCAAGGCACCATAAACCCCCTGCTTGTTAAAATATTTGTATTAAAAGGTGCTGCAAAAACCATCCTCGTTTCCAAAGATTCTTCCTTGCTGTAAACCTGTCACATGCAGAGCGGGTTACTGTGGAAGTGAACAAGCAGGCATGGGAAGAGGATGAGCTTGATGGCCTTTAAGACAAATGACCTGTTTAAATCACAGGAATAGAGATGTTACACGACGTGTACTCTCCACTGTCAGAGGTTCTTGACCTCCGGGGCAGGGGAGGTGTTCTTATTGTACTGGAAACAGCACACTGTAGCAAGGCTAGGCATACAAACAAACAAATACACAGAGCGAACATTTGCCATTTTCCACTAATTGATCCAATATTTTTCTTTCTAATCGTTTTTCTAATTCCTTTTAAAAGCAAAATCATCCACTTAAAATCAGATACCAAATGATGCACTTTTAAGTACAGTTCTGTCCACTGATGTGCCGTTAGTGGAAAGATAAAGCAGATGGCAAACTCACTAAATAGGAGCCAGTTAAATAGAGACAGATGAATGCCTAAACCAGCCCTTTGCTCCATGACTGCTTTTGAAAGGGTTGTCATGGCATTAGAAATTGATACCCTCGTCAGCCTCACATCTCCACCCCGGCCCTTTCTTTTTTTCTTTTGCCTCTGTCCAAAGCAAAAGATCTCAAGCTGGTGTTGAAAAACACCCTCTTCTTTACAGCACTAAGATATTTCCACCAAAGCTGCTCACACCAAGCCAGGGGTGTATCCGTGCGTGGAATTTACACCTTTTGTAAAACACCAACTGCATCGAAGAGGAAAGGACTGATCTGCAGTCTCAGATTCCATTTTCAAAACACTAATGTTCCAATCATTTTAATCCCATTCTCCTTTGCAGAATTCATCATCGTGAGCCAAAGGACTATTTGCTTAGTGTACATCTTCTCATAGTACAGCTGGAACTGCCATGGAAAACAAGTTAACATTTGTTAGATTTCTGCATTAAAGAAGTTGCTCTTCCCCGTGACTAAGTCCATTATGGAGGAACATGATTTGCCCAGCAGACAGAAAGAGCAAGGGATGCAACTTCAAAATAGCCCTGGAAAAGCTGAGCTGTTTCGTCAGCCTGAATTCCTTCTCCTCCCACTCACATTCACATTTTGAGAATCCATTACGTTAAAAATGTAAAATCCGCTAAAATAAAAACCTTAGAATGTCACACTGTAGTTGCATTACATTTCTCTTTTTAATAGAGCATATGAAATGAAAGTTTACAATGAGTTTAGGAAAGTGTACATCAGCACTTTGATTCAGTCTCGTTTCTGAGCTATTAATCCCCAATACAGAAACAGAACGCTGATGCATTGGTCTAGGACCTCGAGAGAGAATAGTTCAAATCCATTCTGATGACATGGAAAGTGAATTTCATCGAATCACCTGAGTCCCTTCTAGATACATCACATCGCACCGTAACTCAACACTCCCACAGCTTTATAGCCTTAACTCTCCAGGAGAAAAACACAACGGCATTTCCTTCTGGCTTGAGCGAGCTGCAGCCACGGAAAACAGTCAGTGAAAGTTTCCTCAAATAATTGTAGGCAAGTCCTTAATCGGGCCATGTGCTTTGTCAGTAGTATTTTAGGTAAAGCAACCCATTATTGTGGCGCATCAGTACAGCAAAGCAAGCCTTTCCATCGCTCCTTTGTGAAGCACTGAGTCAGACTGGCTTTGCATCATTAGCACCGACAACACAATAAGCGCAGCGCTCTGCTCTTCAGTGGAACAGTAAAAACACAGACCACAGCAGTCAATTAATTTTAAAGAATTTTAATACAAACTTAATATAAACTATTTCAGTCCCTCTTAACATGTAAGACACTGACTCAAAATACTTTTATACCTTTTTTCAAGTATTGCACAATGTAGGTACAAAATTAATATTTACGATTACATTTTCTTCCATAATATATAGCAAAAATCTTTAAACTTTTAACAGAAAATACAATTTGTGTTTCTTTTGAAAAAAGCAAATATTTCGTACATTTTAATTCCACCACTAAGGAATATTCTGTACACAACTTTTTTATTTTTTTTTTTTTAGAATTGATGTCTTTAAGATGGATATCTTACAATTTCAGTAAAAAAAATACAACATGAAGCTGCTGCAGCTGTCACAGATCACTGTAGTAAAAAGATATAAATGCAATACCATGTTGTAGAAACAATATATATACTCTGATATTTTACAAACTTTGTACTAAATTAAATTATACAATTAGAAAAAGACCAATAAACGCACTTATTAGTGCCAATTTTTTAAATATATCTATACATATATGTTTGTGCACATATACATATACACACATGAAAAAAATCAGCCACGTCCTCGCTATATCTTAAATACTGTAAGAGGCCATATTCTGAGAGTATATTTTCGTAATGTACAGTCAGTATAAAATAATTTTGTGCTTGGTTGGCAAATGAAAAAATGATGCATGTCGTATTTATCTAACCAAGCCTGAATGTATTCATACTACAAGCCTTAAAAAAAAATCTCAAGAGGTGGAAAAAAAGATACACCCTTGGGTACGTGCATTTTAACTTGTACAATGGTATTTACTTCGTATTTCACTTTCGGTTTATTTTTAGTTAGCCATAACTGGCTGGAATTGCTGGTTAGAATACTGCATGTTGTTTAAACTAAAATTCAAGCCATCCACAAAAGACTTCTCATTTAGACCTCCATAGGCTGCAAACATATCAAAGGCATTACTGTACTGGAGAGGACTGAGGTTAAGGGGGCTGTCACCAGGAAAGATGCTACTGGTACTACCTTGACCCTGCATGTTGGGGAAAATGAACTCCTTTGCGTTAGGAGAAAGGGCAGAAGTCTTCTGCTGCTGCTGCTGTTGCTGCTGCTGCTGCTGACTGCCTAAGCCAAGCCCGTAGAGAGAGTGCATGGAGGAGGAAAGGGCCTTCTGCTTCAACAGGTCATTGACATTCAAGCCAAGGTTGGTGGGAGAGGTGCGGGCGACCTTGTTGCTACGGCCGCTATTCTTCATTTTGGTCGAGCCAAACTTGGTGGCAGCAAATGTGGCAGTGGTGAAGGTTAAAGGCTGAGTGGAGCGGGGCATGAAAGTTGGGCTCACAGCAGCAGAGTGACCAAAGGGAGGAGAAGGAGAACTAGACACTGAAGATGCTGGGTCACTAATTGGCATGAACACCTGGGCCTCTGGGTTAAAGCTGTTCTTGATCTCCTTATCCAACTCACATCCATTTTCATTATCATCCACATAAAGCACTTTCACTGGTCCCTTTTCACCGATTTGGTATGAAACCTCAAACGGGTCAATCCAAACACTAAGATCCTGAGGCAAGTTGCCACGAACATCATCAATGTCCAAACCACTCTCTTTGGATGCTTGTTCTATGACTGGGTCCACTTTCTCCCCTATATGAATACATCTAAACCCTGATCCTTTGTATGGCTTTTCTGGATACCAGTGCCCTTCATACTTCTTCTTCAGAAGTCTTTCAAGCTCTTCACCAAAAATGTTGACACGTCGTCTGGGAAGCTTATTGTACAAATATGAAATAATAAAATTGAGTGCTACTTGGATTTCAAGCTGCATAGCTGCTATGCCACAAAGTTATAAGTCTGTTTCAAAACCCGAAGAAAGTGTTCAAGATGCCACAGGGAAACAGAATTTCATTCAAAGTGCTGATTCTAGTTGATTATTATCCTTCACCTTGAGTGCTCTTGCTCCTTTAAGAAAAAACAAAAGCAAACACAGCCAAATAAGGAAAGCATAAGACCAAGCTCCAAGGCCTATTCTTTGAGCTTCACTTTCTGCATGAAATAGGTTACTTTAAAAAAAAAAAAACAAAACAACAAAAAAAACCCAAAAACCAGAAAATGTGCATCACACGATTTACATTCATGTCTGCAGAAGGTGAGGATGTCAACTGCATTCACCCCAACTTACAAACAACACTGCAGAAGATGCACCAGGCATGTGTTTACACAGCCACCATGGGGCATTTCAAGAATCACATGAGCTCGCCGCTTAGTTATTCACAAAGCGGCACGGATAATTTTTAAGACATCACAGAACTGCCAGGCCTGTCAAGGGTTCAATTACCAACCCGTATTTGGATGATTTATAGTACTCAGCTGCAAAATTTAGCACCGGACTATTAGTTTAGCTTGAAAGGTCTTAGTCCGAGGGTCATTTATCATTTCAAAGTTTGCCAACATATTGGTTGCGCTGTAAGCTACAGAATCATAAAAATGTTAACAGTTGCTTTAGAAAATCTCTCACAAATAACTAAAATTATGCAGCGTTCATTTTAAAGCCCAAGCAAATCATCCACATAAACTGTGCGCTGGCAAAAAAAATATGCTAAGCGAAGAGAAAATGTCCGCTGTCCATATACAACAATTCTCCCTTGGAACAGCTAAAATGACAACGCAGTCAATGAATACAAAATAGAGCCAGGTATCTTCTGCCGTAAGGGACGCGACGGCCCTGGGATTAATCCAATAGATTAATTCACAAATTATTCCCTTTCTACAAATTATTCTATATAATCAGATGTGATGTATTAATATATAGTAAATTAGTATAATGCATTGTCTATAGTTCAGCTTTCAGAAAGTTCCTAAAGCTAACAGGGCTTTTGATAGCCTCAAAAACGATTGCTCTTCTTCTCCACGACTCCATTTTATATTTAATATAAAATATGGTTGCCACTCCTTCACAAAGGACAAAAGAGAAATTAGCTATCTAAAGTTAAAGCAGGGACAAGAATCAAGTATTAGCACACGTACTGCTAATGAAAATTCTGCAGTACCTTGGCATAAAGGTACTCATCCACAGGAGACACCTTCCTTCAGAAAGTTCCAATGAAACAGAGTATGTATTTCTTGGCTCAAGTTAAGCGCCCAACAAGAATTTCAATTAACAGTGCGCTTTTCTGCACTGCATCACTAGGAACAAAATATAGTGGAGCTGTCACTAACGATTAGAGAAATCGAATTCGGTATCAAAATCCTTTAACAATGTGAACACAAAGCTTTTTTTATTTCTTACTCCAAATAATCTCCTTTTAAAGTCTGGAACCCTATTTCCAAGCCACTCGTGTTCTCCCCAACATGGTATGGGAATAGTTTGAAAGCCTGTACGATAAGGCGACCTTTAAACGTTTGCTGGATCAGCACTGGGTGGGGATAAGGAAAAGATCAAGGGCAAACAGAAGATATTTACAAAAGGGACACAATCAGTACAGAAAAGCTGATTGGGTGGTTAAAAGGGGCATTTAAAAATGATTTATTAATCCATCTGTTTTGTTTCCCTTCCTCCATGTCCTTTAGGAATTAAATGATCCTTTCAAGGAGCACTGGGCAGACGCTGAAGATTTTTTCCTAAGCCCCAGAACTGATCCATGGTACAAACAGCTGATCAAATAAATCAGCATGATCATTTCAAACTTTTTTTTTTTTAATTGAAAGAGGACAATGTTTCTCCGGGATCCGAGCCCATTAACCGCTCCAGCAGCGGAGCCCTAGCGCTGGGGGTTAAAGGCAGGAGCCTTAAGCAGTGTGCAGAGTTACATAACCAGGCAGTCGGGTCTCATTAGATTTCTGCTCACAGTCCTGGGAGCTCCAGCAACAGCAGGAGGAGGAGGAAGATGAGCATTTTCTGAGCCCGTAAGAAAGAAAATGAAGAGGAAGGGAGATGATTGGAAAA
>JANHFX010027520.1:0-30136 GCA_027560015.1 Chloroceryle amazona
ACAGTAAGGGAATTAAGGGGTGCTTCTCTAGGAAGGTGACACGGCCAACTGCCCAGCTGAAGTGCCTCTACACAAATTCATGCAGCATGGGCAACAAACAGGAGGAGTTGGAAGCTACTGTGCTGCTGGAAGGCTGTGACATAGTGGCCTTTACTGAAACTTGGTGGGATGAATCCTATGACTGTAGTGTGGCTACAAGCTGTCCAGAAGGGACAGGAGGGACAGAAATGTTGCCCTCTATATTAAGAAATGGATAGAGTGTGAAGAGATGATCCTGAAGAAATCCTTGAGGTTCCTTCCAACCTGGCATTCTATGATTTTATGAAAAAAAGACACAAGCAAGTCAAAATCTTATGGGCAGAAATAAGAGACCAAGGCAACAAGGGGAACCTTGTGCTCAGAGTCTACTACCGTATGCCTGATCAAGGGGAGCCTCCTGATGAAACCTTCTTACTCCAGCTACAGGAGGCATCACACTCACAAGCTCTAAGGGACATGAGTCAGACAAGGAGCATAGTCAGGACCCTGAATTTCAGGAAAGCAAAATTCCAGCTCCTCAAGGAGTTAGTTAATAGGACCCCCTGGGAAATGGTCCTCGGGGACAAAGGAACAAAACAGAGCTGGTAGATCTTTAAGGGCACTTCCCACAGAGCGCAAGCGCTCTTAGCCTCACGTGTAAGAAATCAAGCAAGGAAGGAAAGAGACCAGTATGGCTGAGTTGAGACCTGATGGTCAAACTAAAAGGCAAGAAGGAGCTGCACAGACAGTGGAAGCAGGGACAGGTGTCCTGGGTAGAGTATGGGGATGCTGCCCAGCTGTGCAGGGATGGGGTCAGGAAGGCCAGGGCACAGTTAGAGCTGAACTTGCAAGGGACGCAAAGAATAACAGGAAGGGTTTCTACAGGTATGTCAACGAGAAAAGGAAGGCTGAAGAAAACATACCCCCCATGATGAGCAAGAATGGCAAGCTGGTGACAACAGATAAGAAAAAGGCTGAGGTTCTCAACAACTTTTTTTCATCAGTTTTCACTGAGAACCTCTCTCCCCACACCTCCCACATTAAAAGACCACAAGGTGGGGACCAGGGGGACAAAGTCCCTCCCACTGTAACTGAAGATCAGGTTTGCAACCACCTGTGGAACCTGAACCTTCACAAGTCTATGGGACCAGATGAGAGGCAGAAGAAGGGACACATTACATCGATTTTTGAAAAGGGTTGAAAGGAGGACCCTGGGAACTACTGACCTGTCAGCCTCACCTCTGTGCCTGGGAAGATCATTGAGCAGAGTCTCCTAGAAGCTCTGATAAGGAACATGGAGAACAGGAGGGTGATCAGAGACAGCCAGCATGGCTTCACTAAGGGCAAGTCCTGCCTGATCAACCTAGTGGCTTTCTACAATGGAGTGACTACATCAGTGGACAAGGGAAGGGCTATGGATGTCATCTTCCTGGACTTCTGCAAAGCCGTTGACATGCTCCCCCACAACATCCTACTCACCAAGTTGGAGAGGTACGGATTTGATAGGTAGACTGTTCGGTGGATAAGGAATTGATTGGATGGTTGTAGCCAGAGGGTAGTGGTCAATGGTTTGAAGTCCAGATGGAGATTAGTGGCAAGTGGTATCCTTTAGGGGTCTTTACTGGGACCAGTACTGTTTAATATTTTCATCAGTGACATAGACATGGGGGTCAAGTGCACCATCGGTAAATTTGCCATTCTATTCTGCTCTGGTGAGACCTCACCTGGAGTGCTTTGTCCAGCTCTGGAGCGCTTTGTCCAGCTCTGAAGCCCTCAACACAGGAAGGATATGAACTTAATGGAGCAGGTCTAGAGGAGGGCCATGAAAATGATCAGAGGGCTGGAACACTTCTCCTATGAGGACAGGCTGAGAGAGTTGGGGTTGTTCATCCTGGAGAAGAAAAGGCTCCGGGGAGACCTTACAGTGGCCTTCCAGGAGCTGAAGGGGGCCCACAAGAAAACTGGAGAGGAACTGTTTACAAGGACATGTAGTGATAGGATGAGGGGCAATGGTTTTAAACTAGAGAAGGGTAGATTTAGATTGGACATTAGGAAGAAGTTCTTTACTGTGAGAGTGGTGGAACACTGGAACAAGTTGCCCAGGGAGGTGGTGGGGGCCCCACTCCTGGAGACATTCTAGGTCAGGCTGAATGAGGCTCTGAGCAAACTGATCTAGTTGAGGATGTCCCTGCTTACTGCAGGGGGGTTGGACTAGATGACTTTTAGAGGTCCTTTACAACCAAAGGCATTCTATGATTTTATGTTTCTATAATGTAAAAATTGTCTGTAATATAGAAGTTCTTTATATATAGGTCAGTAGTTCATCATGGTAAAGTCTGGGTCTTAACAGTGTGTTGTGCACATCCTGCAAATCAGTTTTACTGCAGGGTAGTTGACTTGACTTTACAAACATGTAGGCATTTCAACATTTCTTTAACGTATTTAGAAAAGCAGTGGGAAAAAACTCAAAAGGATGAACTTAATATGCATGCTGTAGGTTTTTATTTTGACAAATTTTACTTACTGTGAAGACAGTCCCAGAAGTAACAGAGAATTGTCCAGTTAGGTAGATGTGTATGGGTTAAATCTGTCAATTATATTTTGATTCCCAGTGTTTTAATAAGGTGAGGGAAAACAAGTTTCGAACTCTGAAAGCCTTTTGTCACAATGGCAGGTTGGAAATGGACAATGATTTGAAGCTTTTCTCTATTTTTAAACTGTGCAGAATACCTTAAATTCTGTTTAACAGATTGTGTTATCAGCTCATTGTGGAAATAGATTTGAAGGAATATTAACATCTACCCTAGGTTTATTCAGTAAAGTATTCCTGCTTGCTCTGTGGCCAACAATGAAAAACATGCTTGGTATGACATTTTAAAAAGTGTTCTTTTAGAAACCAAATCCTAATATTGAATTAGGTGGAGTTGGTGTCTTGGTGTTTTAATCAGTATTTGTTTGGCTTAGATTTCAGTTTTTCTTCTCCTTTTTTAGATATTTACAACATATATTCAAAATAAAAGTAAGAATCTCTGTGATCAAAGGCTTGGAACATACGCTGCTCATCTGTCACGACTCAATAAACTGATGCCCCGTTCGTGTCATTCAGCCTCTGAGAACGGTTTAGTATTTTAGTGCAGCTGTCAGAAGGAAATTCAATGCTAGATTCAATACTAGAATAAAAGAGATGGGGACTTAAAACAAAATTTATCACCCTAATGAGTTATTTTGATGCTGTTTAATACTGTGACCTTGAGACACATGCACTGACAAGCAACTACTTCCATTTTGTCAGGTGTTGGCATAATGTTTTAGAGTATCAGTATTGTATGAATTCCAATGTTAGAGGCTCCTGCCTGTGTTTTAAAAGCTTAATACATAATTTTTATTCTTAGAGCTGTATATAAAAATTGTGTGAATTTTGTCACTGTTCATTTGGCTATTAACTGTTGTGGTACAGTTTTGGGGACTAATACGCTAACTCCTTAATTTTTTGTAAGACACTTGAAATTTTGATTATGAATCTTAAGTAATACTTAAAAAGGGAAAATCTTCTGGAGCATTAGAGATGATATTTCAAAGTGTGCCCAAAATTCATCAGACCTTTTCATGGAGAACATAAATCTCATCTAGTTTGTGTACATTACAGATAAAAAACAAAACAAAACAAAAAACCCACAAACTTTCTGAGGAAACTGTGAAATTTTAAAGCATATTAATTTTAAGTTGTCTTTCTGAGAATATACAATGTTTGTAGTGTTTGTCTGAACAGTGTTATCTCTGTGATTCCTTAGATACACGCATGTACCGTATGCGTGTAGTACATGTATCCTAAGATGATACTTCTCTAATACTTCTTTGTAACCTTAACAGTATAAAGATTTGCAACAGAGTAGTTAAGTTTAAAAATATATATATTAAAAAAAATAACAGCCTAGCTGATAAGGTGAAAACATAGCTGTAAATAAATTACCAATTTTACTGTAAAAAGTTCAGAGATGGAGATCATGCTTTTCTGTTGCATATAAATACTAGAATAAGTAGACATAAAAATATGAGATTAAAAGCTGGGATCTTGATTCTGTGCATGGAAAAAATGTTTAAATATCTCACTGGAAGGACTCATTAACACTGTGGTATATACTGACATAACAGAAAAATAAACTTGTTTTGCAGTTTGTCCTTTTCAGCTACGTATTTCTTGCACAATTCCTTAAATGCTGAATAATTTAGTACTTCATTTTTGCTAAATCTTCCAATGGGGTTCTGCGTGTCTAAGTAGCCAGACTGATTGTTACCTCAGTGATGTCTTTAAAACAAAAAAGCTTTTTAAGATACTTTATTTAGTAGAGCTGAAAATTAATATTTTCTTGCCAGTTTTTATATTCACAAAGCGTCCTTTCTATGATCTTCTGTTTCCATAGCTTTTGGCTATTTTGTGCCTCCATATTTTAGCAAGTTTAAATTTGGGTTTACCTTTTTGCTTTTCCTAGTATGTTTACTAAACGAAAAGAGGTTTCAATTGCCCCATCTATGCAGTGGACCGTGCCAGCTACAGATTCCCCAAACACGTCTTAAATTGAGCTGCCTAACTTGCTTCTAAATTTCTCATGGATTTTAACAGGGAGTAAGATTTTGGAAAACTGAGAGTGGCCAAAGTTTGTGCCAAATGTAACTGCTGCAACAACATGAAATAGCGTTTAATATCAAGGTTAGATAAAAAGAGCGGGGTTATCATTTTCTTCTTAATTTAGTTCCAATGCGTCTACCTAGCAGCTCAGGAGAACAAAAGGCAATTTGATGTAGCTTACGATCACAGTCGGTTTTAATTTCTTTTTGATTATTTCTCTTTAATCATCTGCTTTGTCATTTGGTTTTTATATGTTGTAGGGGCACAGTTGAGCAGTCAGGTAGTGCCTGTGGTAGCTGTCTGCACCCTCTCTCTGTAATAGGATATTCTGCGACCATTTACCAAAAGCAGCAATCGGATAAGAACCTGATGTCCTCCCTCAAGACTTCTCTGTGATCTGACAGCCACAGTTCAAGATCAAGGTGTTTCCTCAGTAGTGCTTTGTCCAACCCACACATTATTTTACCCATCAGTTTGTCATGTTCCTGGGAAGTTCTCATTCTGGGTTGTTGGTTTTTAATGGGAGGTTTCAAGTTCATTGAGTTAGTAGGTCATAGTTGTTGAGTTTTTGAATCCTGGTTTTCTTATAACCCAAGGGCATAGGTAATCTTTTTTCAGTTTGCACTGATTTTTAGACACTCCACTGAGACACAGCTGTAACTTCTAGATAGTCACACAATGCAAATCCCTCAATTTCACAATTAAAATCACTAGAAAGTACTTAGAGTTACATCTAACTTTAATTTGATTTCTCTCCACCGTCAGGGCAGCATTGTACAGTCTGCATGATTCGAGGCTTACCCTGCTAGCAGATCTGTGAAGGTGATGTTGGCTTGAAGAAGCATAGCTATCAAGAGTCAAAGCTCTGTTCCTTAGGACTGCCTATACAGCCCCAAGGGAGGACACCCAATCACAGCAGCTTCTCTAGTGGGGTGGCCTGAGAAGTCCTGCTTATTTTGAAACAAAACACCAAAAAACCCCAACCCAACCACCACCAACAACAAAAACAAACAAACAAACAAAAAAGCCCAAACCAATGAAACACACACACACACAAAAAAAAAGAGGAATGGCCTTTCAGAAACCACTACCTGTTTTTTGTATCAGTATTGAGAGAGTAACAGATCATGGTGTTATGAGCCAACTCTCTGGTGAGGTTTTCCACACTTCAAATAAGGGAAGATTCCTGGAGGATGATGCTACTGTCTTCAAAAGGGACAATCTCTCTAGCCAGGTGATATTTAAACACAGGGCTGTTGGTGTATTGCATGATGAGATGCACGTTCCTTTCTGTTTAATCTTTGAGCTTGTGAGACCTTTCTCCAAAGGTCACTAAGCATTAATCTAAATTAACCAGTTCACAAAGGTTTTAGCAGCAGGTACTCTTGTCTTGGTCAGGATTTGTATGATGCCTGTAATAGCTGGGTCTCTTGTGTTCTGTATTATCACCAAAAATATAAAATTAATTAGTCAGAGTTTCAAACCCTGTATGGCTGCAAATGTTTTTTTACTGCTCAGATCTTTGTTGTCCTGGTATGACAGCCTTTGAAGGGAAGACAATCAAGGAATCTATGTGGATTCTGGTTTTAACCAGAAGTCCGTACTGAAGCTCAGGATCTCCTGTCTTGATTTTGAGGTGGTGAAAAACAGGTGGGACAAAAGGCCCTGCAGGTCTGAACTTCTCCTGGAGAACATCAGGACTTAAAAAAACCCCAAAACTTAAGATTTAAGAAGTAAATCTGTATAAATAAGGCTGTTTAGTGAGTGTAGTAAGTATGCATAGCTGGTTGGCACTAGAAGTTTCTTTTGGGAAAAAGAAAAAGTTGTTCTGCCTATGTACGTGTACCCTGAATTTTTCCATCATATTATTCTTGGTAGGTACAAATGATAGACTGGTTTGTTCTAAATGTCTGTGCTCAGAAGTCACTAAGAAGACAGCACAAAGGAATTGAATATTGAATACACACCCGTCTTCCTCCTTCCTCTCCTTCATTTATCATCTCAAGCACTAGTGCCTTTGGGCTGAGGCTTCTCCACCTTGAGTGAACATGAACCATTGGCTGTGATGGTGACAAAAATTTGGACAAAAAATTTATAAAACAGGGTTTCCAAAACTGTTTTCTGATTCTTATGAAATAAAAGCTTCACTTCGTACAGACTGTCACTCTGTGTCTTAAACCTTCATGGTCCATCACAGCATTACAAAATGTACTCTATCTGCATTCAAATCAGTTTTAGCATGCTGCTCATCTCCATGGTAGTCTGTAGAGCTTCTGTACAAATCATGTCCTGCAAATACCACACAAGATATTTGGTAACTCCTCTGTTCTCTTCTTGGTTTAAAGTTTGTGCTGGATTTGTCATTTTTTTCCATGTTAACTTCTTTTATTATGTTACTTTAGTCCAAAGATAAACCATCCTTTCCTGAGGACAGAGTTACTATTCGGTGAAACACTATTATGCAGTGATTAATGGAAGCCTAGGTGCAGTTAACATTTTTTTAAACAGGCTGGATTTCCTAATGATTACTTTGTTCTGTGCAAATTTATTTTGCAGACATCTTATACTGAATTCTTCCTGGATAATGAATTTGTGAAACATTTTCATCATCACCCTGAGGCACTAGCAGAAAATGCTTACTCAGCCACACAGGATAAATAACTAAAAAGGCTAGGATCTTGCACAGATCCTGCATATTTGAAAGGCCTGCACAATTCATGCCTTCTAGGGGGGTAAAAAGCGACTGTGTAAGTCAGGAGAAATGCACTGGATAATTTGAGCATTACTATCATGGTGCATTGTTACCTAAAGATGTATTCCATGACTTTAAGAGGCCATGTTCCTTGGACATTAGGAAGAAGTTCTTTACCACAAGAGTGGTGGAAGACTGGAACAGGTTGCCCAGGGAGGTGGTGGAGGCCTCATCCCTGGAGACATTCAAGGTCAGGCTTGATGAGGCTCTGAGCAAACTGATCTAGTTGAGGATGTCCCTGCACACTGCAGGGGTTTGGACTAGATGACCTCTAGCGGTCCCTTACAACCCAAATCATTCTATGATTCTATAAACAAATGAAAAATAAATTGGAGTAGCTGTAAACTCCCTTGTTTCCCTTTCTGCTTTATTAACCTGCTACCCAGATTATAATCTTGTGGTTATTCTTTGCACAATGAGCATATTTAGAGTTAAATTTTGTGTGCCGTAACTTTAACCATAGCATACATTTTTAAAAATTAATTTAATGGTCCTCTAGGATCCATCTCTGGTGGTAGCAAACAAGCATCTCAGTTATGTATCATCTTAAATTATTCATTAATAACTATGGAGATTTTCTAGAACATATCTCTAGCAAAGCTTAGAGCTGTCCTTCTACTGCCAGCAACAAAGCTCTGCCGCTTAGTTTAACAGAAATGCACACGATTTCCCTGTTCTCTTTCTCTGGTTGAACTGTGGAATATTTTATTGTATTTAATAATGTTTATTACAAACATGACTTGGTATGAGAAAAATCCTGGGTTTGAGGCTAAATCACCATTTTATTTTGAACGGACGTTTTGCCAACAAGAATTTTAACATAACAGTATAAGCATAATAAATAGTTTAACACAAAAATTACACAGCATCAGTACAGGTAATTTTCTTGTACACTAGAGCAGTGTCCTCATCAGTTTGCACTTCCAATTATGTTTCTTCTATCTTTGGTGTTATTCTGGTTTGGACTTTGTAGTTGTTGCTTTTTTTTTTTTTTTTTTTTTTTAATTAAACCTGGCTTTCTCAAAGAAACTGCTTAATTATGGAGCTACCAGTGTTGCTTCCAGAGTCTGGGAAAAGGTCTCACCAGATGTACAGTTGCACAAATGTAGAAATGTCACCAGTTTTGAGAGACAGAGTTAAATTCATGGTGATTAAAATAATGTATCCTCTTGAGTTGATGCTTGTTCCAGTATTTTGTTTTCATTTTTTATGTGCCAGCACCTACTCCTTTCCCAGTGGGATGTGTTTGACTTGGAGGGTGAGTGACTGGTGTTGCTATGGCAGGCTTGGGAGCTGATCAACCGCTGTCTTCATCAATCCAAAGGCAGGAGGACTCAGTCAATGGTAGGGTGCAGCCTCCCCCAGCAGCTGGGGAGGACCTTGAGACACTAGAGGTGATACTGGGGTGGCTCCTGGTTATCTTCCTTAGGCAGAAATGCTGGGAGAAGCTCTGGATTTCTGGACCTGTATTTTCTTTGATAAGCCAGATTCATATTTTACATTAGTATGATGCAAGACAAGCCCCACAGCTGCCTTCCACATGCATCTTTTTAAATTGAAAGTAGTTTTCAATCTTCCTGGCAGGACTCTGTCCCTTCCAGCTTTAGAACTGCTCCTGCCCTTTGTACAGGGGTACTTATCACCGGGGATAGTAAATGTTCTGCTAATGATAGTTCCTGTACTTGATTTACTTGTGACTAATTCATTAACCCATTTTGAGATAATGGCATCAGTTTTAGGCAAAGCGGAGCATCCAAAGTACTGCTTTCCCACACACATGCATTTTCCAGATGCTTGAATATTCCAGTCATGCATGAATACCTGTTTATTTATTTGCTAATCATACTTTGCAAAGCCATATAACAGGGGCAATGTATGCATACAGCATTCTCCTATCACTCATGGTGAGGAAAGCTGCTGGTCAGTCTCTGGGGACAACAAGGCCCTCAGGTTAAGTGAACATTTAGGACACTATCCAGGCATATCCTGACTGTGATTTGTTTCCAGACTTTCTGATTTTTAAATAGCTGATTTTTAAATCAACTAAATTTCTAGCAAACAAAAGACAAATGATGGTATTGTGTGATACAGCAGCTCAGAACAGTTCAGCCCAGAGCCAAGGGAAGGGCTGCAAGTGATACCACAGATTGTACTGGGACCATAGGGACTCCCAGTCCTCTTTCCTTGGCAACACCTCCATTCTTGCTGCAAGGGGAAGGTTTTGATGATCCTTCAGTCTTGTCCTCATAGGAGGAGACTGATGCATATTATTGGATTTCTCCATCTCCATCACTTCTACCACCTCTGGGAGTAGCATGAACCAGCATCTGAAGTACCTGTTGATCTGCACAGAAAGATCAAGAAAGCAAAGGCACGGTCAGTGGTTTCTGACCATCATTCAGATCATGAGTTCTGGGGAGAGATAGCACTTATTCCTGTGATGTACATACAGTGGAGACCAGGAAAGGATCAGAGGCTGTCTTCAGGACTATGTTCTTCACTCTGAGAATGGTGAGACACTGGGACAGGTTGCCCAGGGAAGTTGTGGATGCTCCATTACTGGATGTGTTCAAGACCAAGGTGGATGGGGCTTTGAGCAACCTGGTCTAGTGGGAGGTGTCCCTGCCTGTGGCAGGGGAGGTTGGAACTACCTAATCTTTAAGGTCCCTTCCAACGCAAACCATTCTATGATTCTGCACCTTGTGGAGACCTCATGCAAAAGGAGAGCATTTCACTCATCCCTGCAGCTGTTTGTTTGCAGATGCCCTTCAGACAGCCTGGCTGTAAGGAACAGTGCTGCTTGCCGGTCACATTTGTCATCTGCAATTAGGACACTACATCTGTCATTACACCTGCTGCTGCTGAGGGCTATGGCCCCACAATGTCTGGGGAACACAGGGACCTACCATGAGAAGGTATGTCATCTTGGTGTGAGGGGCTGGCTGGTGTGTAATCTCTCACCCAAGAGCTAGGGCTCCCCACATTGGGGGGA
The DNA here is from genome assembly GCA_027560015.1 of Chloroceryle amazona. NCBI lineage: Eukaryota > Metazoa > Chordata > Aves > Coraciiformes > Cerylidae > Chloroceryle > Chloroceryle amazona. The sequence goes on from JANHFX010027520.1 coordinate 10,390, forward strand.
AACACTTGTCCTCTGCAGGAAGTCCAGCCAGGAGAGCTAGAGGCTGCCTGGAGATGGGGCAAGGGCCACAGCAGGCAGGGAGTGCAGCACAGTGTTGGGCAGCTGCCAGCAGGCGGGCTACAGGCAGCTGCTTTGCACCGTGCCATGTGAGTAGGAGAGCTGATACCCTAATGAAGCTGAGGTCTGTGGACCTATGCTAGGGGTGCCAACATCTTGCTAGGGTAATCCAGGGCATGCAGGTTGGCCAGGCTCCTCCTGCTCACCACTTTTAAAAATCATGTGTCAATCTCCTGGAAATGCTTCTTATAATGTAAGTGCTTAGGTTTGCTATGGGATAACTATGAGAACTGTAGTCATCCTGGTATGGAGGGGTCACGCCTGAAAAGATCCCACCAGCCTGAGGCTGCCCCAAGCTCTGGGGATGGGGCTACTGATGGGGCAGAAGGTGGTGAGTAGGCTCCCCTTGTTTGCTTACACTTTATCTCCAAAGGTTTGCCTTAACTTGCTTCTCTTTCCTAAGGGCAAGCAAGCATTCCTAAGGTACTACCAGTGGAGGACAAAAGGGTTTCAGAGAAAGCATGCTATAGCAGCAAAGCTGCCTGTAGAGGCCCCAACATTCTTCTCCACCGCCCATCAGGCACCTCTAAGGACAGGCTGAATATCCCACCAAGCGCTACCCTTCCTGAACACGGGGCAGCAGCTGCTCGGTTCTCGCTGAGACACAGCACCAAGCTCCAAACACCTTTGTGCACTACCGCCAATGCATCCCCCCAGGAGCACAGCTAAGCCCCTCTGCTTGAGACACTTAAGCTGCAAAGCAGGATGCACTGTTTAGGTCTCCATCAGCCCTAAAAAAATAAAAGCTATTCTGTCTTTTCTATCGCACAGTCAAAGACAGAAATATCCAGGTTATTTGTGTATCTTGAGGGTTACATTCAGACTGCCTATCCGGCTGTACACTTTGGGTTTTCTTTTTAATACAAAATAGCAACTTAGCTATTTTAAAGTTAAATCTACTGTGAGGCGTGGTCCAATGGAGAATGAATCTCTAAAATCTTTTAACAAAGGGGAGGGAGGGTGCATGAGATCTGGATCTCTGTCCTGTCACAGCAGCAGCCCCACCAGTGCAACAAAAAATATCCCACCAGGGGATTTTCTGACACGCACTGCCCCTGCATTTCTGGTATTTATTATAGAGGGAAAGGAGGACAAAAGCTCAAGGGAAAACAAAAATCTAGGTCTGCCTCAGGTTATTATAAACTGGGAATTGATAGGCAGTCTCAACTGCCTGTTGCTAAGCAGCCAAGAGAATTGGTTGACCATACCCTGGGCTTTTAAGAAAATTTAGAAAACAAATCAGGAAGCTCTGTGTGTGTGTGCTAAGGGTATATGAAATAACATGTAAATGTATATAAATATAAAAATAAAATTATAAATATTAATAGTATTTAAAAAGCAACTATAAATATCATTAGCATACAGAACCCTAACATTTTTGTTGCTGAATGTGTTTGTGAGATGCTGTTGCATAGGTAATGTGAAACAAGTCAGGCCTTGGGTGGACAGGGTAACTATTGCTTTAAAAAAAAAAGAGAGGGAGAAAGAAAGAGATTCTGCCATGTCAGCAAGGCCAAGCAGCACTTCCTGGATTTTCAAGGGTCCTTTTAAGGACGTGATCTCGCATCCCCCTGAAAAGCTGCACACTGATGGTCACATGGACTGATTCCTGGGGATCCAAGTGCCTTACCTCCCAGCCACTGTCACCAATGCAGCCTTCAGCATTATTATTTTTAAAATACTGATATATAAAACAGCACAAAGTGCTGGAGAGACCTCACCCCTCGTTTCCACCAGTGCTGGTCCCGGCTTGCTTTTGGCCAGAGGTGTGCTAAAGGCAGGATGCAAAACTAATACTAGGTGAAGTAACACCCACTCACCGGCAGCCCCTGCTTCTTCCCCCTGGGAGGGAATGGAGAGCCCATCCCCACTGGGGACAGTCCCATGCTGACAGGTCCTGCTCAGCTCTAGGCTTTCCCCCTTTGCACCCCTGGCAGTCTGATAGCTGGAATGGAAGAAAAACAATGCCTGGCTGGCAAAATAGTCTGCCAGAAGGTTATGGGGGTGGGTTTTTTTATTTTCTTATTGCTCAGTTAAGCTAAAATGGCAAAATAAAATAGACATTTTGTTTGGTGAAGTGGTTGTTGTTTTGGGATCCAGCTTTGCTATCACCACCCATGATTATTTCACCCCCTTTTCGTCATTTCTGCAAGGGTGCCAGACTTAAGTGAAAAAAATAAATAAATAAAAAGAGCCTACATTGGTTTGTAATAATCAGCCTTTAAATCGATGGTTTTGGTGTTCTATTCCTCCTTCCCTCAGGTACCTTCCTGGCAGCCCCTCGCTCACCAGCAGTGCACACAGGGTTATCTCAATACACAGCAGACATCTGGCAGTGGTCGCGCTCCTTTGCACCAAACTTTGTCTTTCCCCCTAACACCCAGTGAATCCCCTTGGAAGCTGCTCACAGCCAAGCATGTTCCCTGTCTGAACCAGCTGTGGTACATGCTCCTCCTCCTCATACAAGCAGAGTAGATGGGATGGACATCAGTCTGCAGGGGATTTGGGGTGGTGAAAGTGCTCCAAGACCAAACACGGCTTGCTCAGCGACTCAGCATGTGCGTGGACATGTGGGGCCCTTGCTGCGCCGTGCAAACAGAGGCACATGCAGGGGAGCTAAAGCAGCGGAGCCACGCTATCAGGCAGGGTCAGGCAACCCCTGACCCCCTTCCCTCCCCAAGCGTGGGCCTAAAAATAGATGTAATCAGGTTTCAAAGAGGAAAAGCAATGAAAAGGTCGTGTGTCATGACCTTAGACATGCTCTGAGGCTGCCTTTCTCCCTGCATGTCTTGCCTTCGCTGGGCCTCCCTCCAGCATTTCCGGACCAGAAGCAGTCAGGGTGTGCACCCTGAGCGTGGCCATCAGCTGTGGTATCTATGAGTTCTTCCTTTTTATCCCTCCCCATCCACCTTCCTGATGCCTGCAACTGGCTCCTTCCTCAACTTGGGAAAAGCACCAGCAGGCACCCAGGGTTCCACCCTCTGCTCCATGCCGCCGTCACCTCCTTGGTCCAACCTGCTCCACCAGGGCTTCTGCCAGAGCTGCATTGATTTTGGGGTGCTTGAGCCCTGCTCTGTGCCAGGTGGACACAGGGAAGCACCCGTCGTATTCCCTCTGCAAGTCCACAAGTATTGGGTTTCCATGGCGGGCCCATGTGTCTGTGCTGCTCTGTCTGATTTTTGTTGACATCATAATAGAATAATGTGGTGCATTTCATACTGAGAACTCAAAGAGTTGGAGTGGGGAAGGTAGAGGACACAGTATCTTTACAATTACAGTCTCATTTTTCCCAGATGGTGAGAAATCCATCCATCCTCCTTTGCTTTTTCCCTGCCCAAATAACTTCTGAAAATGCCAGATAATTGGTTTTAATGCCTCTGTGCTCTATGCACGCATAAGCCAGTATTCATGCTTTGCCTCATCTTTCCTTTTGATGTAGTGGGGACCATACAACCACTCTCCAGGTCCAATCAAAGAGACATCTGCAGCATACTCTGCCTCTGCCAGTAGCAAATCTGCCCTAGCAGAAGATGCTATATTTCACCATTTATCAGGCTGTACAAGGCTAGCATGACAACAAAAAACTGTTCTGTGTTCTCTGTTTGCAGATCTTCATGTTTCCGATTAGAAGCATTTTACTCAACAGTTTGTTTTTCTTGCAGCAGGATAATGTAATAGTGCAGCAAACCTAATCCTTGGGCAATTCCAGCTTGGTCCATCCTGTGGGCAGATAAAATCTGCACTGTGTCCTGGCTGGTGCCTGTGGATGTGGAAGATGGTGAAGCAGGATCTCTGCAAGCAAAGATCCAATAACAAACACATTTCTTCTGCAGAGGGGAGAGAGGGCACCTGGGTTTCTGGGGATGCCATGCAGCATTGATGTGGGAAGAGACCCCCCCTTCCACTCTGCTGGGCATGCAAGTCACCACTGGTCCCTCCTCTCTGGGGCAAGGACTGGGGGCAAGACAGAAGAATAGACATATTAAATAAACCTCAACATTTCTGAGGTGTGAATGGTTATTCTAGCCACTTAAAATATTCTGCATGGTAGCACTCTGTCTTCAGCACTTTGCCATCCCTTACTTTGTCCATATCCCCTGCTTTTATCCTAAAAAGCTTTAGCCACCACGTTCCCAGCGCTTCCTTTTCACTTGCCTGTGTCCCAGCCTTCCTCCTGCCTCCTGCATACCTGAGATTCTTCCTTATAAAGTGCAGCAAACGATTTCAAAGCCAGTTGTCTCCATACCAATCACCCCACCTTGCCCAAAATAACCGTGGAACATGGGGAGGCAGTGGCTGGCATACAGAAAAAAGCTGCTTTCCAGGAACAGCAAGTAGGCATGTGCACACTTTGCACAAGCTGTCCTACCAGCAGACACTGTCCCAGATGGGTGCATGGGGGATCTCACTAAATTTCCTCTTTTCCTCGCTTCTGCCAGGGCTTAGCTCCTTGCACAGACCCTTTCCCTCCCCCACCAAGGCCTCTACTCCACTTTTTGCATCCTACACAACTGCCACTATCCTCTCCTGACATTGTGCTAAAGCTGAATGAAGTTCTGCATGTTTATTGTTAAAATAAGAAAATAGTTACCTCATATAAGAAGAGGCAGTGGAAAACAAGAATTAAAAACAGGGAAGAAGCTGACAAGTTAGAAATTAATTTGTGGCTGATGAGCACAAGATTAGTTTATACTACTTTTCAACTAAATATTTATATATACAATAGATCAATATATCAATATAAATAGAATATATATCAACAATATAGTTGATATCTGTTTAAAATCCAAAATGTTAATACTAGAAAATCACCCTGAAAGGGTATATTCAGAATAATACCCCTTTTTCTTTACATAAGAAGAAATATCTACTAAAAAGGCATATTCTCTGCTTTAAAAATGTTCATTTTTCTGCTTTTGTACATTTAAAATCTATTCTGGGCCAATGCCTTCCTGCTGCATGTCATTTTCCTGGTTATTTGCTTAATCTGCAGTATCAAGAGCCATCATCCATGGCAGGATTTGCCTTGGGATCTTTAAAAAAATTTAGCTCAGCAAATAAATTAAAGATCTTATTTAAAAAAATAAATAAAAAAAAAAAAACTAAAAATCCCTGTCCTAGATGGGATCTGCCATGCAAACTGATAAACTGATGTATAAGTTTCTGTAGGAGTCTCAGCCCAGCTGGTGGTGCAAAGTGATACCTAGAGACATCAGGTGTTGCATGAGCTCTTAGCATTCCTACTTGAGCACAAGAAAGTTCATGGCCATGGGTATCTTCAAACCTGTAAGGTATCTCCAGGCAGGAGGTACCTCTGCTCAGGGTCCAAAAAGCAGCGTTATGAGACTGCAGGTTTAATGCACTCATCCCTCTTTGACCTGCATTTTGTAAAATGGGATCCATTGAAATTTTTTTTGTTGTTCATACTAGTCAATTCTTGCTAGCACTGCATATGCCAGTGCACCTCCCACTCACTTCCCCAGATCCACCTCTGGGACATCAGAGATAAAACCTCTTGGTGCCAGACCTCATGCAGCCCCAGACAAGGTCATGAGGGCTTAAGGGGGTGCTATTCCAATAGGTCCCACACAGACCATGCCTTCAGCTGATGGGGTCACCAGCTGCAAGACCCCTGCAGGCTCCTGGGACCCCCAGAGACATCATCACCCCAAGACTTAGATGATTGTTTTAATGGCTTGAGCACTGCATGTGCTGGTTTAGCATGCCCTGGCACAGAAGCCCCACACTGCTGGTGAGCAGGGAATGCTATTTCGGGGATTAAAATCTTGTTCTTTCAGAGTTGGGGGGGGGTTGAGAGTGGGAGGGGCTGTCACAGGCAGCTCAGTCTTCTCACCAGAGCTGGGAGTTATTTGCCAAACTGTGTCTTCTCAACTGCATGAATGCCGAAGCGTGTGGAACTGTGTCATCTCTGGGAGTCACAGAACTGCTTCATGTCTGGTCCAGAAAAAATCTATGAATTAGTATGAGCATAGATCGTGACTTCTGAAAGTCGATGAAAACTTTTCCCACAAGCTGACTTGCTTGCACAAGGAAAACTTGCCTCTACATCCATCTTAGATGAGCATCTTGAGCAGCTTGAAGAGGTGGACCAAGCCTACCCAAGGAGGTTAGACCCAAACCTTGTGATGTGCAGCATGAGCCCTCCAGGCAGGTGAAGAGCCACACTGGTGAGCCAAACTCCGGATGTTTTTCTCAAAGTTTTTTTCCACAGCATTGGCTGACCTTGGCCAGACCCTCAGGTATTTACCCACCAGTAGCATCAGCATCATTGCAGAGCATATGGCAGGGGAACAAGAACACAGCAGCACTGGGTGCAGTGGGTTCTGGTACACAAAGCATGTGGCCACAGCATGCACCAGTGTAAAAATGGTGTCAGGGCCAGTTTACATTCAACAGAAACCCAACATGCTTGTGCCCCATCTGCTTCAAATTTCTCTGTGGCCTGAGCTATAAATTGGCTTGGTATATCCTGTAGCTCAGACCAGGTCCTGTACCATGAGATTGTCCCACCTCCTCTTACCCCATAAAGAAAAACATGTGCTGGAAATATAAACTTTCCAGAGAGAAGCCTGGTTTAGACAAGATTGAAAATACTGAGGGACAAATCACACTGGCTAAAGAAGATTTGAGTTCGCTTCAAATTATTTCTTGTGAAAAACACTGATTCCTTATGGCGTTTTGGCATGAACTCCTTAAACTCCACCAGCTTCCCAAAGGATAAGTTTTGTATCACCTGTCCTTGGGAAACTTCATATCCCAGCAGTCCACTGGTGCTGCGCAGCATACGGCTGTTGCTGTTGCAAGTGAAGTTCAGTTAGTTGATACGTTGCAACCATGATTTTTGGGCTTCTGCTGTCTTGCCCCTCAAGCAGGAGGGTTGGGATACATCAGTCTGGGTGCAGTTTTCCTACTGAACTGTTTGCACTTACAGAGCAGCAAGTTAAAAGCAAACCTCTGTGGCCAAAGGTTTGTCTTCTGAGGTTGTGTCTACTCAGAGCAGTCACCAGCTGAATTCCTTCTGGCTTGTCAGTCATGATGCTAATCCCTCTATGCCTGGTTTTACCCACAGCAAATATAAAGTATCATTCTTCTCAGTCCCTGGGTAGATTGGTTTTCTCCCTGGCGAGTGTATGAGACATGTCCATGGGTAGCTATGAAGCAGCATAACTTGCACAGATAGTTTGGCAGTGTTTTCATGCTCTCCTGAAGGCAATTCAGCTTTCTCAAATACCTAGACCCTCACTCAGCAAAGTAAAATGTGTAAAATGTGTACTTAGTTCCTTATGTTGGACCACTGGTCCACAGACTGGAAGGGACCTGGTGGTGAACTGTGCTTGAGAGAGGAACCAGGGACAAATAACCGTTCTGCATGGGTAACTCTTCCCAGTGTTTGATGAGAGGAGTGTAACACTTTTGAAATATGGAGCTTGTGTTTCTTTCTGCTGCTTTGCCATTTGGCTTAGACACAAGGGGACTTTCAGTCTGCAGAAGTGGGATTATCTCCCCTAATGTAAGGCACCTAATGGACAGGATTGGTTACCTGAGACCACAAAACAAGGGAGGAATCTGCTCTTTCGAGATACTATTACTCAGGACGTGTCACCTTTGCTAAAACTGAGAGCCAAAGCAGGGTCATCATGCTCTATCTTTTTGACATGGACATGTTTGTAATCTACAATGCAGCAAACTAATGCCTCCAAGGTGTGTTCAATCCAGCAAGACAGACCTACCATAGTTTAACAGAAGCTTTTGGATTACCCTTTGGGAAATGGTGATGAATTACTAGAAGGAAAACTTCTCAGCTGGGTGTTCTCAGAAGGTGCAGGGCATTTTCCAAGAAGGGTGGCAGATGAGCCGTGCTAAACTGTTTGAAGTCAACTGGGATTGAAAAATGAATGCTACAGAGCAGAAAGTCAAAGCATGGTGACAGTGGGTCAGATCTGGTGCGTCTTTTCATCCCAAACAACAAGAAGTACTGAATGTTTAAGGAAACGGGGTAAATGCATAGTGATCTCCTTTCATGTCCTCCCTGCTTTCGGACGACAGTAGTTTTAACAAATCTGTAAGTCCTAGAGAAAAATCATATATGTGATCTTTTCTAGTTACTATTTCTGCAATGCACAACTATGGGATATTTGTCCAGAATCCACACAAGCTCCTTCAGACATGGTGTGGGCTTTTCTGAAAGATGGCATTATCACAGTAGCCAGATCTTTCCCACGGCTTTCCACATGACTACTGTGGATGGGCAACCAGCCAGGCTTTCTAAGTCCCTCCAGGAAGCCTTCCAAATACCACTCAACAAGTCATGTCAACTCCAGTTTCCTAATGGCTATATTAAAGGTTGTAACGCTGACCACAGGGGGAATGGTGTGTACTCCTCTGTGGCATGAAAGCAAGGCCACAATCTTGTGTTGAACAGAGTCCTCCAGGGCTAAAGGGTCATTAAGGTCTACTGGGACAGACGCAAAACCCAGACAAACATCTCAAAGGTTTTGTGGAGAAGGGAAGTGCCTAAAAACACAGGAGAGAATATTTTGTCTGCACAGAGGGCTTTACACAGGGTCTGGTGAATGGGCTTTGAATAAGACAGGTTCCTGGGAGCCAGTCAATGCCCACCCTGCACATGAAGCAGGGAGAACACCTTTGCAAAATTCTCCATTTCAGCCCCAGGTTTTGCACAGCAGAGGACAAGGGTGGGTTATGAGTTGCAACCCCAAGGAGCTCCCATCCCCGTGCCCTCAGGGTGTCCTGGCACACACTGTCAGATATCAACCACCTCAAAACACTTGGAGAGGCAGTGGGGCTGTGGATCAAGGAGAGGACATAGCCACCCTGAGGAGCAGTCCCAGGCTGTAACCCACACCGGAGACCACTCGCTTCCATGGGCTGAGCTGGTGGTATGAGAAAAAGGGAAGGAAAACTTGGAACAGCCTAATCCAGCATTAAAGTCCTCACTAATTCTCTCCTTCCTGAAGACACCTGAGCTGCAGGGCTGGCATGTGGGGGCCAGCAGCTGCCATCCCAGTTGGCTCAAGCAGTTGCAGCCATCTGCAGTACTTGTCTCCCACAAGGTATATTTTTTGCGTTATGAATGCCTCAGGGTTGGATTTCTGCTCCTCAGGGGTCACCCTAGACCTGGGGAGAGAGAGACACAGCTTTCTGGAAAAAAGGAGAGGGAATATATCATACCAATATCTCTGGTGTCAGGTGGGAGGTGCTAAACCTCTCTCTCCGTAGTGTTGCCTGGTAGGAGGGAAAAGAGGATGCATGGAGCAGAGCTCTCCCCATACTCCAGTAGTCTGACCTGCTGGGAGCCGGGAGAAACACAAATGCTGTATTGAAAACTGCAAAAGGCAGACAGAGAGAAGGCAGAGAAATTCTGTCCCATGGAAGGAATAGGGCAGGCTGTGTTGTGATCAGTTTGTCTGGAGATTTTATCCCGTTGCTGCCAATGTCGGGGGAAATTGTTGAGTCTGTTAAAAGGTGAGATGAAAAAACTTGAAGTGGTTCTTCAGTGTATGCATATGAAGTAGCAATGATCTGCGAATTGGGTCTTTCCAGATCCAAACAAACAGTAATATCTACTGACCTGAACAAAAATCAAGACTGATGCAAAACCTAAAAATGAGAAAAGATACAAGCATAACATAGAATCATAGAATCACAGAGTGGTAGGGGTTTCAAGGGACCTCTGGAGGTCATGGAGTCCAACACCCCTGCCAGAGCAGGATCACCCAGGACAGGCCGCACAGGAACAGATCCAGGCAGGTTTTGAAAGTCTCCAGAGAAGGAGACTCCGCAACTTCCATGGGCAGCCTGTTCCAGTGCTCTGTCACCTTCACAGGAAAGAAGTTTTTCCTCATATTGAGGGGGATCTTCCTGTGTTCCAGTCTGTCACCATTGTCCCTCATCCTATCACAGGGCACCACTGAAAAGAGACTGGCCCCTTCTACTTGTCACTCACCCTTCAGATATTCGTAAACATTGATAAGACCACCTCTCAGTCTTTTCTTCTCCAGATTCAACTGCAGGATTGTTGAGTTCTGGGCCACAGTCCCACATCTGTAAAGTGGGGATAATGTTTTCAGAGCTTACACAGCTTTTGGGAGGGTTGTGACTATTAATGGTCATGAGAAGCTCCACCACGGCAGAGATGTGGCCCTTATAAGGGCTGCTGTCTCTTGAAAGAAAAGGCTTAATTCAAATCAGCTGTCTCCACTGGTGTTAAAATTGTTATCATCATTCGCCTTTTGGCTGCCTTGGTGCAATCTTTCTCTTTTTAGAACTAAAACTGCATTTTAAAGCTTTAAACTGAATTTTGACCTCCACAGCTTAGCCATCTTCCTTGAAAATGGGAGCTAGAGCTTGCTTTCTATTTTCTTCTCATACTCCTGGCCACAACTGGGCTTGAAAACATAAATACCAGCCATCAGCATTCAAATAAAAATCACTCTGGAGTCTGAAGAAAGTATCATTATTTGGAAGCCATACTACAAACTGCTGGCTACCTTCCTTCAGAATGACAATAGGTAGTTTTATTGAAGAACTAAAACTAGTTCCTGAACTACTGGCCTGAATTTACTACCCCTGACTGCTGTTCCAGCCTGCAATTTAATTCAGCTCTTTATGTGAAGATGTCCTTTTGGATAAGGCAGTGAATTTAGCCAACATTGCGGAGCTGAATGGCTTTATTCTTCTTGAAATAAAAATGGTGTCATGGGATCTTTCATGCATGCCTGCAGATAGTAGCTTGATTTAAAATGTCATCTGAGGAATCACATCACTAGAAGCACATATTACTTCCTAGCCCAGTGCTAGGGTGTTGACAGAAAGCAATAAAGTGTCGCTCAGCCATGACATACAGTTAGATGTTGTGCTTCAAGCATCAGGGCACTTGAGCTGCAGCAAGGGCCAACAAAGCTCTTTGGTCCCTGGATCATGATGGCAGGAATGTGCTCCTCCACTAGAGATACTTTTCTATTCAATGGGTATAAGTATGGCTTTGCAAAGAGCTAATGAACTTGAAACATCACTGTTGCAGCATTTACTCAGCTCAGCTTTTGACAGTCTAGTTTATTTTTCCCTGTCCACACTGCTATTTTCAGACATAGTTAGTGCTAGTATTTCAAGTATAAAGATCCTTGCTAAGCAGAAACTTCCCCATAATTTATTTATTATTTAAAACATCCCTGGAAAAGCATTTGCTTAATGGTATCAGCAACTGCCATATGACCTCACTGGACATCAGGGACCTCCATCACACCCCTAAGAAAAGCTGGAGCCTGGGCCACCAGGGTATACAGGTGGCCACTTCTGCTATTGACCAGGAAGGATGAAACAGCAGGCACCAGCACACCTTCTTCCACCTGCTGCTGCAGGACCATTTCTCAGTCCAAGCCTCCTTACCCATCAAACAGCTACAAAATATCCAGGCATCATTTTTTTGCCATGCTTCCCACAGAGTTTCTTGATGGGGGGAGAGAAGGGAAGCATTTGCGGTTTCAGAAAGTATAAGGAGGAGCGTGTGAAGGAACCAGGCTTTGCTGGCTGGAGTGGGATTGCACTGAGGAGAGCAGGTCTGTGATGGACACGTAGACTATGCCCAGAGTTGGAGGGCAGCCCAGCTGTGGCCTGCTTGGAGAAGCATTTTGAGAGGAAAATTGCTCCTGTTAGTGATTTGTGACTCCTCAGACTTTGGAAAACAGAAAGCCTTGGGAACTGGGATGCATTGCATAGCCAGGTATGCTTGCAGGAGTGAAATTTTCACTGAAGTTACTAAAGCATGATTTTTGATCTTAGCTTGACATCCTGCCCCTCCTGTTGCCTGGTGTGTTTAGGAGAGGCAATCAACAGGCTGTCAGAGCATTGTTTAACGGACACTTGACCACAAGGAAAAAACTACTTTAGGCAGGATATGGAAGTCTTGAATGCACTGAGGTTACTACCAGGAGTAGGTCTGTCTCACCATCACCACTACATAGCATGCATGCTTGGCTTTCTGCCCTGGGAGCCCATGTCCTCCAGCATCCATTCCCAATCTCCTTGTAGGAATTTGCTGTTTTGAACACCAGCTTGGGGAGAATTTTTTGGCATGAGGCCTCAGGGTCAGCTCTGCTCAGTAATGGATTCCTCAGATGTCCTCCAGAGGTGTTTTCAAGGCAGTAAATAAACTGCATAGGTAAATTCTCCTGGAAAAAAAACAACAATAACAAAATAAAACAAAAAGGAAAAAGGATAAAAGAAAAAGAAGAAAAAGAAAAGAAAAAGAAAAAAGAAATAGAAAAAGAAAAAGAAAAAGAAAAAGAAAAAGAAAAAGAAAAAGAAAAAGAAGAAAAAGAAAAAGAAAAAGAAAAAGAAAAAGAAAAAGAAAAAGAAAAAGAAAAAGAAAAGAAGAAAAAGAAAACGAAGCAAAACAAAACCCCAAAAAAAGTGTTCTTCCGTGATTCTATGTCTTTACAATGAATGCAAGAAGTAAATAAAATAAGAAGATAAGTAAATAATATAAAATAAGCAAATAGGCATATTTGTGAGGCCATTAGCCTGAGAGAGAAGCAGTTGAGCTGACAGGGGAATGACTGACTCTGCAAGTGTTTACCATGTAAAAGGGTTTCATGGCATGACACTGACTCCTCAGTACACAAAATCTGTCTCAGTTCTTGTTGAGAGGTACTGGCCTGCATCACTGCTGACCTTTTCTCCAAGCAGAGAGAACTTCTGGGCAATAGATTTGCATGTTTGTTTGCAGCCAGGCTAAGGGACCCATTTGGTGCATCTGCCTGCCCTTGGGCAGCATCACTTGGTCAATGGGAGTGAAAGGGCTGTTTTTTTCTCCAGGTCTAGTCCCAGGAACAGCTTCTGACTCTGGTCCTAGAAACAACTCCTTGTGAAGCATGCCAGCAGAGGCTGAGGCAGCAGACCCCCCTCTTGCAGTCCTACTACTGCTGCTGAAACACAACCCTCATCAGCTGCAGTGAAACGGAAGGCTTTGAGAAAACAAACTCCCTCCAAACGTATCCTTAACTTCATTTCCTCTGGTGGCCCTCTTTCTTTCTGGCCTAGGTTTCATGCGTCACTAAGGTTTTGTTTTGTTATTTTTTTTTCTTCTAATTTTAATTCTTGTCCCACCAGGGGTAGTTCTTTCGTAGGATCCCTACCATGAATTCTCAGATAGCAATGAGATCTGAGACGGGAACTTGCCTGTGTTCTCCCTGTTTTTTTATTTTCTCTTTTTTTTTTTTCCCTATGTTTTAAGTTAACATATCCCATATTTTATTCATTTGGGAGGATTCTTTTATACCACAAGAAAAGTATATTGTCTGCCCAGTCTGTAATCATGCTAAAAAGATTAAAACCAATAACAAATAGAGGGGTTTGTCTTAAAATATTTTTTCCACCAAACTCCATTTTTATTGAAATGCAGACATTCTTATTTCCAAAACCACGGCTGGATTATCCTCATCAACAGTCTCTTCTTACAAAGACAGCAATGTTCAACATCCTGAACAGGGGTAGGGTTAAGATCCGCTCACCCTAGGAGTTCAGGCAGAGTGAAACTGGAAGAGCCTCACACCATTTCTGTTGAAGCTGTCTTGTGGATCAGACCTGGAGGAAGAAGGTGAGTGATGGGCTGGCTCCTGCTTTCCGGTTTGCTCTCTCCTGGATGAGCTTGGTGGCCCATGGGTTCAGGCTCACATGGCTGCATTACAGCAGATACTACCCATGCTTACTGTGGGCTTTGGGGCTGGTTCACACAAGCATGCAGATCATCACTTGCTAGACACAGTTAATATGGTCTTTCTTACTGTGAGGCAGTGGATTAAATTACTTTTGCCAAAAATCTGTTAGATGCAGTACTTCCAACCCAGGCATTCTGGTGGGGTCAGCAATGCCGTCGAAATGTCATTGACTGTGACTGGAGTTAAGTCAGATTTTCATCTCCTCTTCCATTTCTCTTGTTAGCAGAGAAAGTTGAGGTTTGCGTCATGCTATCAAACCTGGAGCACCGCTGTCCCTGTCTTGGGAGGACTCCCTCAGGACAAAACCAGGAGATGGAGAAACCCTGCTTTCTGGTATTTGCAATAGTAAAAGTCCCAAAGCGTTTCTCCCCCTGCTTTTTCCCCCTTCTCCCCTCCTCCCATTTCTCCCTCTGCCCCCGGCACAGCAGAAGCAAGCCCAGACCTTCCCTCCTGTTTCCTCAGGCTTCTGCCACTCCTTTGTGTGTATGTTTTTACATTAGCAGCAACAACAACAAAAAGCAATTCACAAGTCTTTCCAAGGCTGGGAGTCCGGGGCTGGAGAATCACTTGGAACCCGGCAGTGTCCCCGGCGGCGTCCCCGGCGGCGTCCCGCTCCCCGCGGAGCCGAGCCGGGGCAACGCTGCCCGCCGACCCCTCTCCGCAGTCCGGGCACGGAGCGAGGGGAGGGAGCCCTGTGCCGGAGTCACTAGCCGCTGGGTGCCACTCTTGTCCTGCCAAACGCCGCCGAAACAGGCGCCGAGGAGAGGGCCGCCATCAGCTGCCGCCGGGGCCGCCCTGCCCGGCGAGCTGCGGGAGCCGATGCCGCTGGCCCTCCGGCTCCCCGCCCTCCTCCACCTCGGCGAGCAAACCCGCGGAACGGAGCCCGAAGCCGCCCTGCTCCCCCACAGGGTGCTGGGAGGCGCTCGCCAGGCGGGTCGGTACTCCCGCTCGCCAGCCGGCGAGGCGGCGGGTGGCAGCACGCTGCCGGAGAGCATCGCCGGCTTCACACCTTGGGGTTTCGGTTTGCGTGCCTGATTTTTGCCTCCTGAACGAGTCAGCGCTCTGCAATCACTCACCTGCATCGCGATGGAGTCCACGATCTCCCAGTGTCACAGCCGGCGAACGGTACGAGGAGCTCTGCCTAAAGCCCTGCGGCGGTGGTCCCCGTTTCCCCAGTTTCCCATGGAAAACGCAGGCTCTGGCACAAGGCAATGCTGCCCAGGCGTGAGAAGCAAACCATGCGCTGAAACCCTATCGGTGTTAGGCACAATGGGTTATGCTGGAGACCCTCAGATCAAGCTCTTAGGATAGTATTTAGGTGCTTTACTCTCATTGGATTCGGAGTTTGTCACTCAAGTACCTTTGTGGACCTGAGTGTTAGATTACACTAAAAGAGGAAAAAAAAGAAATAAAATAAAGCAAAGGAAGTGGGTTAATTCAGGTTTTGAGGCTCTTAATTTGGCAGCAACATTTTATGGCATGTTTTCCCTGAGTTCTACTGACCCTCCAGTAACACTAGCTACTGCATTTTTTCCACGGTTTTTATTGAATGGATTGGACTTTAATATGGAAAACACTGACTTATGTAGCATCGGGATAATACTCTAAATTAGTATCTGTTCATATTACTTGTGGATATTTATTTTTAAGCTGACAAAGAGCAGATGGGCAACTACCAACACACACAGGATAGTGGCAAGAGCAGCTGGACTATGCATTACCTGATCTCTATTTAAAAATGCATAATTGTGAATTGATATCACTTAGAAGTAAGTTCTTACTGCAAACATCAAACAAATTTTCCCTATGTTCATAACTGGTGAAGTTCAGCATCCGGCTGTACTCATGGACATTTCAGTCTATTTAGAATATTTGCACTGACAGTTTCCAAAAAAGAAACAGGACATGGGAATGACTTATCAAGTACAGACTTCAGATGTAAAATCTACTGGAAAATTCATTAAGTACCTACCAATTTACCTGCCTGCCTGTCTGACCCCAGGCCCATTAATCCCAGAGTGAATGTTCTGACAACTACCTCTTGGTGTGGGCTTTCCGAGAGGTCTTCTTGGTCCACATGGTTCCCCCACAAAGGAAGCTCCCATCCCACATGTGCACAGCAACTATGTCCCCATGTGACTTTTATATCCACTGGAGACTGATGGACCTAGATCTCCATTGACTTGTGGCCATGAAGCTCTGAGATGTCTTTTTGTGTGGCTGCCAGTTATGCTCAGTCAGAGGAACTGCTCCTGGAAATGTGCATATGGAGGGAGTGTAGGTTACATGGGATTTCATATGCTGTAGGATTAACCTTTACTCAGCCTGTATGTTGGGGAGGAGGATTTAAGTGACGTGCTGGAAAATGTCCCCTGAAGATACTAATTTTTTCCCCTTCTTTCACTTGAAGCCTTCTTCAGGAAATGGCTTGCAGTTTAAAAGTGAGCAAATATGTCTCCCAGGGAATCAAATCTGCATTTCACACACACAAAAAAAACCCACTCCAGCCAACTCAGGTGTCTGTCAAAGCACTAGTATGTAAACCAATGTAAAGACAAAATGAAGAGAACAGAGAAATGCGCTTCTGGAGCCACAGCAGATGAAAGAGCTCATCTCTGGGACTCAGCAGGAGCTCTGAAAATCTGGATACAGTGCTAGGAGAAACAGTATGAGCAGCCAAAGAAACAATGATTTACCTGAATGAAAAATTGTTGCAAGATAGTTATGCCTTTTCTTGAGCAAAACTGTATGTTATTCTTTGGATAGTTTGAATTTCTGAAGGTTGGATTTCCAATATAGTCCAAATATAGCCTGAGTAGGAGATCGACTGTTTATCACCCTGGAAATATAAATAAGACCATGGACTACCCCCAAACTGCTTGTTCTTGTAGGGTAATCATGAATGTGAAATAGGTTTATATGATTCAAAATGGAGCATCCAGTACTTAGCATGACATGCCAAAGGGTGTTTATTACTTTAAATACAGCAACAAGTTGTAAAGATTTAAGTTTTATCCAAAACATATCATTAGGTTTTCTTTTGAGTTTTGGTAATTAGAATCTTCCCAAATATCTCTGAGCATTTTCATTACTTTATAATTTTTCCCCAATAGTTTAGACAAATTATTTTCAGCAGATGGCTTGTTATGAATAGCTTGTGAATTTTTCACTTTGACATCTGCACTGTGTTTACTGAGTGGTTTAATCAGTTCCTGGGCTGAATGTCTGAAATGTTTGCAAGGGAGGAAAAATGAACACAGGATACTAAATAAGAAACAGTGCATTTCAAGGACAAACATATTCAGCTGACTGTATTCACACTTCTGGAGATTTCCAGTGATTGCTGACTACCCTGTGGATGCTGATGTATGTATGCCTGTAAATCAAACTCATCTCACTCAGACAAAAGTGTAGCTGCTAACATCCTCTCCATTTTTTTAGCAGCCGTGTCACATAGTCAGAACTCACTAGCAGAATTTTTTCTCCAACAAGTTATATTTTAACCACATGCCCAATCTTGATTGTCTCAACACTGATGTGGAAGCATTGTTAAGCAGAGCTGCATGTCCAGACCAGCTACTTCTATCTCCTTGCTTTGTCTTTCTCAAAATAACATTGGAAGATAAGGTATACTCTTTCTTTGATCACTAATCTCCGACTCTTGAATAGTGACCACAAAGGATAAGTATGCATTGAACAGAAGTCCTAATGATCAGCACATGATTACAGTTCCAAGGAATGGGAAAATTTCAACAGAAGTGAAAAACCCCAAACATGGGAGAGACTGGAAAGGAGGGAGAAAAGGCTGATATAAAAAACATCAAATATCTTCAACAGAGAAAACTATGAAACAAACATAGGCATTTGCTGATGAGAATTATCACATTCTTGCTTTAGTGATGTCCTCTGCTACCTAAAGATAGTTTAATTAATAAGAAAATGGCAGTAATAGGGAGCAAACTACTGGAACGAGGATTGTATCCATAGTATGTTCATATGGTGCATGGTACAAAGGGGTTCTATCACTGCCATCATGCAAATAAATAAAAATAGCATTAGGAGGAGTGGCAGGAGGTTGTGAGACTGCAGCACCAGTGGCAAAACCATCTGCAGCAGCGCAGGCTGCAACATGCTCCAGGCTCCAGCTGTGCCTTTTCTCACACCAGATGCTGCTGAGCCCACCACCTTGGCTCACCCTTGAGTCCCCAGCATGTCTGGCAAGCCAGGGCTGGCCTCGGGTTTCTTGAAAGAACTTGTCATTTTCTGCACTGAGTTGCCATCCAAATGGTAAGTAATAAACACTTTAATAATTCATAACCAGTCAATAATATCTTAAATAATTTAACAAACAATTTGTCATGTTTCCTTGTGATAGAAGATGCTGGCTGAAGAGGGGGTGAGAAAGGTTTGCGTCCATCTCACCGCTCCCCAGGACCAGGGCTTTGCTCCAGCCTGACCTCAGCCAGGCGGATGCAACCTGCAGGGGAGCAACAGGAACCCACCCAAATCTCAGAGGGTGTGAGTGCGGACCCCCTGGAGAGAGGAATAGTGTGAGCACAGAGCCATGTTCAGCAATCTTCTCCTGTAAATGTCAGCATGCTCAGAGATATATTTCTGGAGCTGTTCTCCTACCCACTATCCCCGGTGACAAGACCCAGCACCCTCGTCCCTGCTTTCCTCCAATTAAGCATTTGGTTTCTCTGCAGAGCAGCACAGACCCTTTAAGGCACAGCTCCTGCTTCTCACTCGAGCTGTTTAAAGGATCAGGGCAGGATGGTGAGTCAAGTGGTCTTTCATTCCCACATGGTTTAAGCAGCAGTGAGATAGATGTTATCTTCCAAAGGCGTGGAGAAGACCTTGGAGCAATGCTTAGTTTAGAGAACCACCTCAGAAGATGAAATCCAAGAGAAATAAGAGCCCAAACACACTTGAGTCAAAACCATTAGTTTTACCTGGTTAGACTGTAGCATATATTTGCAGCATAACCCTCATACTACATTAAACACAAAACAGTGCCCAAATGAAGCCAGCTGAGCTCACCAGGTATTTAAAATCATACAAGTGCTTAAGATTGAGCAAAGCACATAAAGAACACGAGTGCTGGCTGTTTAGGCATAAGGAATATGTAACAAGTCATAGAGAAGCACTCTTTTTGTTATGCTTTGGAAGAAATCTGTGCTCTTATTTCCAAGTAGTTCCGATGCTGTTGATGGATATGACCCCCTACACACAGACTTTTTTTTAGGAGAAGATGTTGCATGGGCTCCAGTAAAGTTATGCTGGTAGAAAATGTGGTTCCCTGCAACTTCACTGTTCCCTAAAAGGTCCTTTAGGTAAGTGTCCTGATTCAAGTGAAAACAGAACTAATTCTGTTCAGAGATTTTCACTTTCCAGCTCAGTTCTTCTAACTGCTCTGTCTGAAGTTAGCAGCCTGTTTTCCCAGGCAGTGTCTGCTGCTGGCACTGATAACACCCCACGGTTAGAGTTTCTACCAAGGATTGGTGTGCAGACCAAGGCCACTGCTGGATCTTGTGTACCACACTGGAGGTACAGGAAAGTGAAAGGCTGCACCTGCAGGGAGGAGTGGAAAGGACAGGTGACCCCAAACTCACTAACAAGGTATTCCAGCCTATATATGCCATATTCAGTATAAAGCAGAGGGATCTGAAGGCTTTTTCTCGGGCTTTTCTCCCCTCTTGGACTGCTTTGCCAGCTTTGCTTGGCTTGGCTCAGGTCCTCTTTTGGTTCCTTCCTTGGAGCATCAAAGGAGGACTCTGTTCTGCCTTTGATCCCAATCGGTGTGTTCCTGAATCCAGTACCAGAATCCAGCTCCTGAACACAGCTCCCATCTGCTGCAGGGCCCAGTCTGG
>JANHFX010027521.1:0-46828 GCA_027560015.1 Chloroceryle amazona
CCGGCGCGGTGGGGCGGGGCGTTCGGCGCTGCGGCGAAATGGTCGCTGGGAGGCTGCGGCTGCACCCGGTCTTGGTGTCGGCCTTTCTTGGGGCTGTGCTCGGCGGAAAAGGAGCCTGGGCTGCAGGCGCTGGGGTAGGAGGGGAGGGCCCTGAAAGCTCCGCGGGGGGCGGAGGAGCGAGGCGGTGGGTGAGCAGCTGGCAGTGCTGGGGTCCTGGCGCTGGGCTCTGCAGAGCCGGTTCCTAGCTCTATCTTTAAGAAAATCGCCAATTAGTGTAAAAATAAAAACAACGTTTCGTATCCTGGGGTAGTACTGTGGTAGTCCTCGGAAGTTAAGAGTAATTCTTCAGTGTTTCAACACATTTGTCCAGCGTAAATTCACCAAACCACTGACTGGCCAGTGTAGGAGGAGGGCAATGAAGAAGAGAGTGGGATTATGGTGTAAAGGTCACAGGATTTGTCAAGAGTGAGAAACACGTTCCTAACAGTCTCTTCCAAGGGATGTACCTGAAGTCAGTAATCCCATTCAGACTGCCAAAGGTCTGGGTTCCTGTCAGATCCATGCAGTCCTCCGTATGTGCTGCTGTTCACATAACCTTACTCCGCAAGGCAGTGCAGACAACTCAGCACCTTCTCTAGAAAGTAAGCTTTCAGGGGTTTTCTCACATATACGGCAAATAAGTGATGAGTGTCCAGCCAGAGCTGGAGAGGGAAAAGCACTTAAATGCCACTGAGGCAAACTTGCTTGGGCAAGATAATGCCACAACCCAGAGAAGTTAAGGAACTCATCAGTGTAGGCTGCTCATATCTAGCACGTGGTTAGAGAACAGGTCCATGATTCAAGAAACTGGTGATAAAAAGGTGAAGGACAGGGAACTGGTGAATTGGTGTCAATGACGGGGTGTGCCCACAGCGTTAGTGTGCTGCTGAGTTGTAAAGCTCATGCTGTTTTGGGACCTAACCACATCTGCCAAGTGTCCTGGGAGTACAGCGAAGAAACAGGAGAACCTCAGTGCAAACTAAGCTACAGAGAAGAGGGACTGGATGTGCAGCAGCAGTGTGCCTGGTGAGAATTTCAGATTTAAAAGGCCTGTGGGAAATGCTTTCACATAGATTTTTGCTTCTGTGAGGAAAGATATATGGATATGGATAGGCTGAAAATGTATCGGCTTCAGAAGCTCAGAAATTTTACAGTTGCTTCTCCAGTATTCTAGAAGGGGACTATAAACCATACATAGTTCAAAATGTCTCTAAGGTTAAGTCTTTTCTCCCTTGTTTCCTTTCCTAGACTAACAAGTGACATCTTTCATGGTTTTTTTCTGCTTTCTATCAAGGGGAGAGCCTGTTGCCTTTGGTGATTAAACTACCTTAAGTTACCTTAAGTTTCATTATGTATTCCCTGTATTTCCTGGAACACTCCAACAGCCACTGGCGGTATTATACAATCAAAACTGAGATTACACAATTAACTGAGAGACAGGATTTTTCTAGGCTGCTTAAAATTCTGTGCCTTATTTGTTTTTTTTTCTGTTGCCTTTATCTGAGGCCTGAATGAGGAGGGAAAAAGCACACTTATTTTTTAATGGCTTTTAGGATGATTAAAACCAGTTACACTCAGAATAAGAGAGACTTCTCTGTTCTGAGTGTTGCCCCAGAAGAGTTGTTCTGCCTCACTCACCTCCTTGCCAGGCACCCCTGGGTTTGATTTGGCAACTCCCACAGTTTGTTTACCTTTGCATCCACCCCCTCTTACCCAACATGTCAAAAGTCATGAAGGTTGCTCTTTAAAAAAGCCATGAAGACTGCAAAATGCATGCCAGAAAGATGTTCAGTGTTACTGTTCAGCTAACAGCTGTGCCTCTGATGGCACAGGGCCCCAGGAGCTGTGATTTCTTATGAGAAACTGACCCGGAATCATCAAACTAAGCAAGAACTTTCGGCTTTGCTTCACCCATGAAGTGACACAGTTAGGGTAGAACATTGTCTCCAGTAAAGGAGGAAGAGAAAAGTTACATTAGCTTCATACACCTTGGTCAGAAAAGAGATTTTGAGAAAGCATGTTTGCAGGAGCACACCAGAAAAATAGTATTAGACTTTGATTCTTCGAATACTTAACAGGGAACTTCCCCCGCTTAGAGGTGCCCCACTGAACAAAGCAGGATTGGTTAAATGAAAGATGTTACTCTAGAACCATGGTGGAGAACACAACTTTGTAATAGGATAACATCTGAATACATGATATTGGTCAATCCTCCCTTTAATCAGAAGGTGACTGAACTTTGACGTAAGGCTTGAGATTGACCTCAGTGTACATGCTTTGAGAAAGCCCTTATAGCTAAGGTGTGTTGATGTAATAGTAGATAGCATGAGGTAGAATTTGTTCTATCACAGTGTGTTTCCTGAGTGTAGTTATCCCTGAAGCTGTTTAACTATCTCATGTGCCCCATCCATTTTAGACACGTCACAGAAACAACAAGTTGGGGATGCAGCCAGCTGTCAGTCACTGCAAAAGTAGCTGTCCTGGGTTAAATGATATTTGCCTTCTGACCTTCTCCTCAGGGTTCCTGGTCTGATGTCTGAACTAGCAGAACAGGGACTTGGAGTGCTCCTCATCCACTTCAGTGCAAAGGCAGACAAATGAATCAAATCACTTCCAAGAGCAGTTTTAACTAAGGTGAACATGTTTTCAGTGAAGCAAGTGAAGGTTACTTTCATCGTAGGTTTTTCTGGCAGGGAAGTAAAGCTGGTTGTGTCCAGCAAAGTGGCAGTAACTAACAGGCCTCTGAAGTGCTTTTCTGACCACTGTCTCCAGCTTGCCATTCACTTGGCTACCATGCAGGTGTTTCATGTTGACCATAGTTTATCTGTCACTCCAACGTCATCAACAAACAACTCAGGCTCTCTCTTACATCACTAGGCCAGTAACACAAATTTGTACACGTCTGAGTGCATTTTTCATTGGCTGCTCTTTTTGCTGACTGCCTTTAGCTACACCACCTTACCTCCACACAGAGATCTTCCAACGCTTCTCACTGGCCACTTAGGGATCCTGCAGAAGAAAGATGTTTTGGCAACAGTTTGAAGAATTTTGTGTCTCACTTGATTCCACTGAGAACAAGTGCCAGAGTGTTTGATAAATATGGGCCCTAGGTTGTCCTAACTCTTTGATGTGAAGAGAGTAAAGGAAACATTTTTTTAAGTAGTCTTCTCTCACATAACCATTCTGAATACTTCTACGGCATGTTGTGGCACTCCCTGCAATAAACATCAGCTTAATTCACTTCCCAGCCTGCTCATGAATAGTGTATTATCACATTTTCCAGATAAGGTAACTGAGAAAGAAGTATTTATTGATTGCCTAAAGCAAAATGTAAACAGCAGCCATGGAGCTGTGATTAACCAGCTTGTAATTTCTAACTCCTTTTTCTCTTTGGCTAGTAATTTTTAGTTAATGCCTTGTGGATACATAAGACTTTCCCCCTTTTTTTTCTACTACTAAATTTCACTAGAAGACTGTGAAAAATATAATTCCAATATTTTCTATAGGAATACTCATTGTACCAATCCCACCTTTCTAACTACGTAGGGAGTTGAACACACTGACACAGACAGAGGTAGGCAGGGAGAAAGATGAATTTTAGGGCTGCAGGTAGGAGGATGTCCAGAAGACAATCTTTCCGTTGCAGTTTAATCCACACAGCCTCCATGGTAATTGTCTCCCAGCCCAAGCAAGGACATCCCTGTCAGAGTAAGACTGCATAGCTACCTTTGTGCCATCTCTTCAAGAACCTTCACAGGGTGTTCTCTCAACCAAGCAAATCCTGCTCTTGCAGCGTCCTGCAGAGACAGGAGAAGGGTGAACAGATCCTGTGAAGTCTATGTCAGGGGAAGTCTAAGGACAGCATGAAACCAGCTTTCCCACAGACCATAATTCCAGAAAGTGGGGTATTTGGAGATAAAAACAGGTAAATGGAGTTTTGCACTTGGAACTTGGGTGATAGAGTCTTTATGTGTATCTGAATATCCAGTTTGAAACACCAAGCAGTGTTTGATGATG
This sequence comes from Chloroceryle amazona, assembly GCA_027560015.1. Taxonomy (NCBI): domain Eukaryota; kingdom Metazoa; phylum Chordata; class Aves; order Coraciiformes; family Cerylidae; genus Chloroceryle; species Chloroceryle amazona. Next base: position 4,057 of record JANHFX010027521.1, read on the forward strand.
TATGTACACAGATCATAATATAAGCAGGCTTATAAGTTGTCCCTTCAATGTGCTTTTACTTACAGCATTCCTGATTCCAATAGGTGTTCTTTCTATGTAATTGCCTCTACATCATAGGACTGTCTATACCAGATCAGATAAAAGGTTGTCCCAGCTCACGGTCATGGCTGTAATGTTGGCCAGCTGCAGGTGTGTAAGGAAGACTATAGGAACAGTGCAAACAAATCATATTCCTGGTCTCCAACTATTTACAGCTGAAAGAATTTCTAAGACAAACAAAATAATGGAAGTGGGGTTGAAACAGGGTAAACAAAATGCTTCGAAGCCTCCAGCCTCCTGTTCTCAGAGGTTCATGAGAGACAGATCATTTCCTTATGATACTTAATATACGGAACGTCTCAGTTTTTCTCAGCACACAGGATCTTTGTGTGCTTCTCCTTTGTGTGCTTCTTGGCCATGTGATTTAACTGGGTAGTTTTAATGGAAACAGTATTGATAAGGTACTTTTGCATGCTGTAGTGAAAGATTTTTTTCCCCTTATTTGCTATTTGCATATCTTTCCTGTCTCTGAAATATGGATATATTTGTTTCCCATGCTTCATTATCTCCCTGTTGTTCATAATTAGATTTTAATTTCTTAACATTAAAAATAAAAATCCATATTTATCCCCCATTGCCCATGTTTGATGGATGCTGTTTGCAATTAGAAAGGAACAGTAAACTGAAGGAGGAAGAGGCCTAACTTAACTGCTCTGGAAAAGCAGACTCCTGTGTGATGTGCTGTTCGTATGAGCATATGTTCACACATATATGAAACAAAAAGATTTAACTTTCCTTGAAAGTCTCCTATTCTAAGTACTTGGAGAGGAGTTTCAGCTTCTTGTGAGCACAGCTTGAAAGGAGTTAAAAGGTAATGACAAAGAGACTATTCAAGTTTCTTTCCTCTGAACAGTATGAATATAAGCAAGCTCACTCTAAGCTTGTTCCACACTCTTTTATACGTGTGCCTACATATGTGTGCATGTATATCCCAGTTTATATGCCTTATATTACAAAAGTTTGTATCCCAAAAGTTTGTCAGCTTCTAGTAGGAGTGAGAATTTCTGCCCTTGCCTTTTGCCCAAGAGCTGTATGATTTGCCTGGTATTTAAAGCAAGAACTGCTCCATTTATAAATGAGGCATGGCCTGATGGAGACACCAGATCCAGAGACACATTGCTAATGTTTGCCCTGAAGCTGTGGACTGTGTCTGTTCCTGCATGCTCAGCTGCATCAGAGAAGAAAAACAGTAAATTAACCATGCAAGTTTGCAGAGCTCTAGTGTCTGTCCTGAGCATCTCTGGGAGAAGGACTTCGCAAAAGAACAGCAAGGCTTGCTCATGTCTACTGCTGTGAACTCTCTGTGGGATTTCTGATTCATAAACCAGCTTGAGATCTGATGAGAAAGTCTGTGCCATGAAATGATCCATTCTTTGCTGCTTTAAATACTCCAGCACGGCAGTGTAATGTTTTGTCCTATGGCCTGTCTCAGCTGTAGCTGGCAACAGGCACACTAAGGGCACTTCTGCTCCTCTCTATCCAACATTTTGACGTCTCTAGCCCGTGCACCCTGGTGCTCTTGCTATGCTTGCACATGAAGTAGTTTTGCTCTGGAGTCCCACTGCTTTGCAGAGCAAACCATGATGAGTCTGTGCTTAGGAACTGGACGTAGGGAAGAGACGATGATGGGTGCTTGCCTGGGTCACAGGAAGATTTGGATCCTGTAGGCTTGATGTGGAACAGGAATATGATGAGCTCAGTAGGGGGAAGGCTGCCTGACCTGTGATTCCTCTTTATGGCCTAGAAGCCTGGAGAAGAAAATAAATAATCCTTCCAAAAGGAGATGTGCCAAAAGAAGATGTTGTAGCAACAAGTCAACAACACAGACAACAGATGTGGCCATCAGGCCTTTCCTGCAGTATAACATTGACACTGGTGCAGCCATTGACTGTGTGGACATACATGGTGAGGTGTCAGTATAGGATAAGAAGATAAGCAGAATTGTCAGAGCTGCTGCCATAGGAAGGCATGTGGGGCCTAAGTCTTCCTTCCCTTTTCCTTTGAGGATTCAGTAACATTCATGGAGCTTTGTGAAAGGGTATGGTGAATGGGGCAAATAATTTATGGACAGTTTTATTCCCAGTGCCTCTTACTTTCTATCATTTTTATCAGTTACAGGATGATGGAGGTTTTGTGCTACAGGCATCCCCTGTGGCTTTCAGAAGAGGCAAGCTGGGAAGCTGCTTTCCCAGCAGTCCTGGGATCTGAGGAGAGATGCCTTGACATTCTAAGCAGGAACATTTTCACAGAGAATTCCATGGCAATTTGGATTGTTTCTTTTAGAAAGTCTGATTTTGAGATAGCACTCATGGTGTCCTTCACTCAGTACAGTGCCTCTCACTCAGGCACTGCAAGCATGAGTGCTCATGATGGAAGAGGGGTGGTTTCTGAAGCCTGAAGAGTTCTATACACTGATTGAGAAATAGAATGACACAAAGGCAAATAAATAAGCAAATTTCTTTGTCAAAGAGAGGAGTGTAACAGTTCTGTAGCATTTATATTGATTAGGAATCAACTGCCTTCACCTGGTCTAGGGAGGAGAGGTTCAGATACCACCAGCTTACACACAGGCAGAGAGGAGGAACAATGGTTTGTTTTGCTTGCCTTCCCCACCTCACTTCATGCTTTTGATCTGTTACCTGGTGTTGGTGAGTCTGAACTCTGTGTACTACACATAGTGTCCTGGTGTAGTGCTGTTCCTGCTGTGCTGTTGTGATGGTACATGTTATGTGAAATCCCAGCCCACCAAAGTCAGTGGGCATCTTGCTGTTGGTTCTGTGACTATGTCAGTGACTTCTGTTATCTTGGGTGATGCAACCTCCATGGTACAATGATGCAAATGTCAATAAAGCAAAGAGTAACAGTAAACAAACATCCAGACAAGGCAAATAAAGAACTGGAGGAAGACAAGTTGCTCAGGATTTATTTTCTTTTACATTTTTACAAAGTGTTCTGGATACACACAGAATTTCTGTTCTTGTTAATTAGTTCTGAAGAAGAATTAGTCAACATTTCTTAAGCAGTGAGAAACATTTTGGCTGTAGCAGAAATCCAAAGTAAATGCTTCTCGCACAGCAAGAGTAAAAATTAGTGTTCCTTTCCTCAGTGCTGTAGAAATATGAATTTCACAAAGGAATTATTTAATACTGCTCTATGTGGTCTAGATTGGGTGATCTGTCACCTATGTCCATAGGCATGCTGTTCAATATGGGCTGAGCCCTCTGAAAGGGAATGGGCCAGCCAAAAGCAATCACTTCAGATGTGTGTTTACACTTTCTGAATATGGCCACGACTCTGCAGCAGGTATGGCAGATACTGCATCTGGTAACGGTTGAGGTGAGCACAGGAAGAAAGTCTGCACAGAGCAGAAGGGACATTTTAAGCTGTATGTAATGAATGTCACACGCTCACTCCGTGCTTTTCCACAAAACCTCAACAGCTGTATTTAAATATTCCTGACTCTGTTGGTAAAAAGCAGTGCTGTCTCTTCTAGTTCTGATGGATGGATGAAGGATATGAACTGAACCTTTTCCCCCACCCTCTCATGACAAGCAGCACTGACAGCACATGCTGAACCCGCTCAGACAGTGGCAACATAGCCAGTGAAGTACATGCTCCTCTGAGCTTCAGGAGCAGAGCTGGGCCAGACAGCATTTTGCCCAAGGCTTTTCCATGCTCCCAGTTCTAGTTGGAGGCGGTCAGTTAGTTATAGAAAACAATTGAATTCTCTTGTATCAGTCTCTTCCCTGCAAACCGTTGGCTTTTTCAAGTATTTTTTTGGCAGTGTCACGTCCTGCAAGTGGTAATATACTCAGAGGTCTCTCTTGGAAGAGTTTAGATATCTTGAAGCTTTGTTGGAGAGTCCTCCATCCATTCAAAATAAAGGGAAACATGTTAGGCTGAATTCAACAACTTACAAATTAACTACAGACCCACCACTCAAGCCTGTTTTATGAATATTTACAGTTTTCATTATCCTGAGCAAGAACTTCATGAGTCTGTATATTCTGCCATTTTTGCTAGTACCAGCCCCCTTCCTCCAATAAATCTGGTAAAATGGAAAGTATTAGGAGTCAAAGCAGTTTGTTACGCACATTTCCATCGGAGTACTTCGGTACTGCATTTTCTCTCTAGCGTTTAGCAAACACGCTCCACTCTACACCGCGTTTAGTGACCACGTGGCTTTTGTGCGCCAGAATCTAGAAGGCTGGACCCAAGGTAGACAGCAAGTTGCAGCTATAGCTGTTGTTCACACATTGGACAAGAAGGGGAGCTCTTGTACCACAGAAGAGGAACGTGCCATACATCTTTTAAGGACCCTCAACAGAAAAAGGTAGTGGAAAGCTGCTGGTAGCGTTAGTCCAGTCTCAGGGATTTATTTTGGAAAAGCTAAGCGTGTTTATCTCAATTTGTAAAAGAGATCTCTTTTTATGCAGGCAGCTACAGCTTATACAGCTAGTGAAGTAATCGCGTGTGCCTGAGCTACCGAGCTACTGCTTGTCTGGCTGAAAACAAAAGGTTTCTTTTTGTCTCTCTTTTTTTTTTTTTTTTAGGTTTCATCCACAGTTCTACTGGCTACAAATTAGGTTATTCTCTATGAACCCTCGGTTTGTGCCCAAATAGCACAATTCATGAGAAATAAACAAGTGCTTTTGAAAAAGGAGTACTTAGTTCTTTTACAGAAAGCTGTTTATTTTAATAGCATCATTCCTCCAGCATCTGGAGAAGTTTATCCAGACAAGATATTAACTGGTTTACCTCTTGGTATGACAGATCATTTGTTGGTTGCTCACTTGCTATGTTTGCATGGTGAACTGGCTCAGTCTCAAGAGAGAAAAAAAACAAAACACTTTTATTGTTCTGGTTACATTTTCTATCTAAAACTGATAAACAGCCCAGTTTGAATTTTGGCTGCAAACTTGCACAATTTCTGTTGTATTTTCTCTTATGGAACCCCAGTTATCCCAGTAGCAGTTCTCTGACTATCCAGGCTGTTTAGGAAGATGCTGCTCAGTAAGGGTATCACCATCTTTGGTATCACCAAAGATTTATATCTGTGAAAGACAAGTCTAGAGCCTGTAATGAAGAAGCTGTGATGGTTTCTTGTTTAGTTAGTACTGTCTTCAATACAGCAAGGTCTCTGCCATTTGCCTGTGGGTCTTAACAATCCTCACATTTTGTCAGGTGGAAATGTGTGATTGGAAAGGTCTTGTGGTAGCAGGCAGGGAGACAATGGTGTCTGCATGAAAACCTGATCAGTTCTTCTGGCAAATAAGAATTTTACCTTTGGATAATGTTTTAGATCTCTTTCATTTCCAGTATCTCACCTCTTGTTTCTGACACAATCCATGATTGCTTGCTCTGCTCCTGTTATATGTATTGCACCTGTCTACTGAGCTAGTCAGATGCTTCATTTCACCTTATGATTTTGGGTCTTCTGCAGTCTGGTCATGCTTTTGATAGGTGCATGGCTACATTAAGAGCAGATGGACAATTTCAAACCCTGAGTCTCCCAGATGAAATTTGTGTATCACTGTTTATGTCAGAATTACACTGGTTTCCTTTCGGGCTAGTTGTTTGGCTCCTTTGTCTGATCAGTTTTATTTAAAAGACCCCACAAAGTAGTAGATTTTTTTTCTGAAACTGAGAGGTTTTGTAAGCTGCGAGACCAATACTGCTTTTCGTGCCAAAAAGATCATGCTTCACCTGCAGCTTCTCTCCTTTCCACTGGCAAGTGCTTCACAAAAGGTGTTACCAGACTGGTTAAGGCTGGTGCAACTCAGCCAGACCAGACACAGAAATAATAATGACTTTTGGAACTCAGTGAAAACCACTGTGTTGTGGTATGACACTAGGCAACTTTATCCAAAAAAAGCAGCCAGAAAATAACTGGGAGTGATTTTGTATTCAGTAATGTGCTGAAAGAGATTAACATTTGAAGACAATTGCAGTAGTGCTAGCAGATTCGTGCTACATCACTTATAAAATTGATATGATAAGAACTGGTACTTGGTTACCTGGAGACTGTACCAAGCACTGCAGACATGCACAGATTGGACCTCGTTAGCTTTCACTCCAATCATTGCACTATAAGAACAGCAAATAATTGATGGTAGGGAAAACATCTACCAAAGATCATATTTAAAGAAAAGATGGGGGACACTCATGCCTATACCAAATCATAGTTTCTCAAATGACTTCTTAAAAATGAAACTGCTATTAATTTAAAGCACCTACTTCTGACACCTGTTTCCATGAGAACAGGAGCAGCAGCTAGAAACACGTCCGTGGAGTTCTTGTTGGTTGCACAGGCACATGAAACCGTGGGTATCGCATATACAGGGAATAGGTCCAGTCATCATAGTGTTGTCAGAAGAAGAGGAAGGTTTTGTGGTGGTTTTAAATCCCTTAATATACTTCTAGGAGTTCCTAACAGCTAATATTACTGTTTTTTTTTTAAGAAAAGTAAAATGTAATTTTCAATTTAAAATGAAAAATATTATTAAGAAGTAAATTTTGCTTCAAAAAACTGCACCTCTCAAGCAGCTAATAACAGGAGAGTTCAATAAGAGAAACTAAGTGTAACAACGATTTATTATTCGTGAAAACTACCTGATAAGCATTTTTATTTGCCTTATGTCACATCCTTTCCTTAACAGGATTCCATTGCATCTAATTTTAATATGTGCTAGCAAAACACCTTTTCATGTGTTGCTGAATCATGTATTTACTTGTATTGTGTTAGAAACAACAGTCTTAGTTTTCTATGAGATTTGCCTAAGTATTTTCTTGGATTGGAAGTGTTTTGTAATGGAAAATTCAGGCATGAATTCTTACTTAGTCGGGCAATACTGTAAAATCTGGAAAGAACATAACCAGCACGATGGAGTACTATACTTTTGAGGAAGTCGTGGTTCAGATGTCTGTCATGTAAAGTGGAGGTGTGGCCATTTGTGTAGTCATTTAAAAAATTATTATTTCAGTGATGGGCAGAGAAAAACATAACTCTAAGGTGCAGGCAGAACCTCAGTAACTGCAAGTACACGTACTGCATCAAACCGTCAAAAGTCACCTGATTTCCACTTTGATTATGAACTGCAAAATCTCTGAATATTCGCAAAACTGCAGATGTGAGCAGCCCTGGACTAAATATGACAGCTTCCTACTTTTTCCACAAATGGACTCTTTCTAATCAGAAAATCAGACCATTCCTTCATCCAGAATGTGTATAAAAAAAATGTAATTTATGATTCATAACACCTCTGAATTAATACATAGTTTAGAACAAACTTCTACTTAGAACAATATCTCATTTCTAATACTCGTCAATAATTGGCGTCCAGGGAAATGTATAAGGAAATGCTCAGGATGAAATGATCCATCCTTGATACAGCTACTCCTGGAAATCAGTAAACTAAGTTTAGTTTTTGTGTGACGTTATAAAACCCTTTTCCTGTATCTGGATGTGGGTACTTAATTGTGCAATCTATTTTCTTAAGCTTGCTCTTCAATAAACTGTTGCATGCCATGTTCAACAGTATGTAGTCAACTGTGCTGAACCTATCTAAAGGCAACTGTTTTTATTTTTCCCCAAAGGAAAAAAAGACAAAACAAGGAAGAAAGCCTGGAGGCTGCAGGTGACACGCATGGATGCTCCTTTTGCAGAGTGAGGTTGGGTAGCTTGTAATCGATGCGATTTCTCACAATAACAAAATGTTCCTGACTTTTTCTTGATCACAAAGCAAATGTACTTTGAGTATGTCAAGTATAATCAAATACAGCTTCTATTCCTCTCCTGCTGCTTCTCAAGGCTGATGTTATATACTCGGCTGCTTAATAAGAAATTTGAACTAAGGAGATTATAACAGAATGTTATATTTGAAGATCTTCATGGCCACCAGAAGGTGGCTCCATCGATTTTCCTATTTCAGTATTTTACTTAATTACAAGGAATTAGAGCATGTACGTATGTGTGTGAGAGCAAGGGAGCTGCCAGCATAACACTGAAGAATGTAAGACTTTAATGCAGAGAGATTTTTGCAAAATAAGGACATAGGAAATGTTCACAGCCAATTTCTTATGTTAGCTACCAAGCAGATCCCCCAACAACCACTAAAGGCCCTGTCAAGAAATGATACTGCCACAGCAAGAATTAAGTACTTTATTCTGCTTATTTGCACCTGGGGATTCTAGTTAAGCAAAGCACAACTCTGCAAGACATATACCTGGGGTAAAAGTCCTAAGTTTCAGTAGAAGGGAGCTTGGCAAGGAGCAGAGGTCAGAGGATTGTGGAGCATGAAGGACACGGTATTGCATGATGGAGACTTTCCTACTCTTTGCTCCCTTTCCACCTGGGAGATCAACACAACGGTAAGTTTTATCAGAGGATCCTGCTTTTCTACTTTAACTGTGACATATCCCCTCTGGACTCCTCATGCCAAAAGGAGGAGAGAGCTGTGAGCAAGCTAAACCAGCTTTATTCTGAACAACTTCTTTAGCTTGAGACAGAACCTGGACAATGATTATGCAGAGAACTAAACAATTGTTTAACTTATATTTACAGTGTGCTCTAAAAGAATTGCTATTTACATTTGGGGATTGGGAGATTTGCATTTCAATAGTGCTACAGTGTTGGGAGGCTAAGATGTTGGAACATGTTAGTTTTGTTTACAAGTTCTTTCAGACCACTTTAGCCACTATAGATGTTATTTTAAATGTTACTAAGTTTTCTAGCTGTCACACATAATTGAGGTGTAATTTTGTAATTTTGTAATTTCTTTCAGTTAGCATCGCACAAACATAGCAATGTCCAACAGGAAAAATTTATCATTTCTGAGCTGCCTTTTCTTTCCAGATTACAGATATTGTGTGAAATTGATCATGAGATGGTGGAGTTTAGCGTTCTGAAAGAAGGGAAAAAGGCAAATAGCAGGTACTTCTCCTTTTCTATCAGTTTGTTTCTGTGGTGTGGCTTCTCCAAAGTCAGCTGGTGACTGAAGAGTCATCCACCTTTGCAAGGAATCAAGTCAGAATTAGGAATCTACAAAAAAAATATAATTAATTCTTGGCAGTCATCTCACATTCAGTCCTTGAAAGCTCATCTCAAGTAGCTGAAAGAAATTGCTGCCTGTGCAACCACTGTAGTCACAGTCAAATATCAGTATTTATATACTCAGTATGAAGAACTAAGTGAAAGAGTCTGATTTGAAAAGTGCCTGAAGTAGAATTCCAAATCCTGTTGAAAAGTGTCAGTTTTACAGCTATTATGGTTAACAATTTGAGTGACATGTAATGCTCTAAATGAAAGGGAACCATGATAGCCTGTCTGGATCCAGCATCCCCCTGTGATGCACCTCATGCCAGGAGTTAGGAGGGAGTTCAGGCATCACTCAGCCACAGCGCATGCGCTGTGGGACTGCAGAGAGTGGCTGAGGGATGCGCAGGGTGATGGGATTTGGAGTATTGTTACACCTGGAGTTACAAGATGTGGATCATCCAGGCTTTTCCTGTGATTACTGTCTTGAATGGCATAAGTAATCATAAGTCACAGTGTCACAGGTTTCAGTGGGGTTTCATAGCAGATTATGGCAGGTTGGAGAGTCTTTTTCAGTAGGAGTCTGGGACTCTTCCTGGTGATTTTGTTCTGCACTGGAGGTTGCTTTGGTAGGACTTTGGGCACTGAAAATCTCTCATTCTCCTTGTGGTTCAGAATTCTTGACCTGATCACAACCTCCCTTACTCCCTTCTCTATTCCTGGAGTGGTGAGTCGACAAAAGTAATGCTGGCATCCTCTGAACAGCAGGACATGTGAAGAGATGTGTGACAGGGCAGTACTGATCAGAGTCAGCCTAAGCCATGGAAGGCAGCACAGGTGGTATACAAGAATCCTCTTTCAAATACCATCAGAATATGGATACCTCATAATTTCTGGTAATGATTACTATCATGTGCATTTAAGAAATATGAATCTACCAAAAAATCAATGGTTATTATATTATAATGGATATTCCTGGTGGCAATGACTGGGAGAACAGAATGTTCAATGGAATTTACTGCTTCATCTAAGGAGATATGGTTTGAACAATGTTACAATCTGGACACCACACTGAAGCTATGTCTTCACATGTATTTTCAAATATTTGAACTGAAAAATAACTATTATGGACTGTCATATGTAGCCATGTTTCCAATATATTAAAGCATTCATTGTTTTTCTGAAAATACAAAGGGAAGGATATTCTAGCCCACAGATATAAGCTATGCTGTGGTTTATAATTAAGAAAAGTTTTCCTAACTCAAACCAGCTTTCTTACCCCTGAGACACCAAGAAATATCCAAGAGATGTGTGCAGTCTTAACTTTCTTAATATTTGCTTACCCCTAGATACAATTTTCAGCCAATTCATCTTTTATTCTGGATGTGTCTATAGAGGAAGAGAAAGAAGAGCGTCAACAGCCTAGAGAAGAACCTGAGAGGCCAGAGACTCGTATATGAAGTTAGTGGCAAGAGGATCTGCAGGAATTTCTACTAATAAAGGTGAGGGTATTCAACTCCCTCCTTATTTGCAGGGGTTATCAGGGGAATCAGCACAGAGACTTGCCATGGTACAGTTTTCATAGCTATGCTTCTCCGTGATGCCCAAGGAAAGAATCTTCTGTTATAAAACTCTTTCCAGAGGGGGCACTTGCTTTTGTTGTCTCTGGTCAGATCCACCAGCAGTGATTTAATAGGAAATGGTGAGGCAGCTTTCATGCCCAGCTGGCGTGTGTAGAGCATGCTTCTGTGTCATTGGATGCAATTGCCTTTCAGCTGAAGTAGCAGTCCTTCAGGGTGGCAGCTACTGAGCACACACTCCCTGCTGTGTGGTTATGAACTCTAGTGGCTTAGCTAACAAGGAGATAAGTTGTGATACCCAACTGTGAGTGATGTTCAGGTAAAGTCACAGGTGACTTTAAAGTCTCATGCTCCAGCTTGTACTAATGCTCAATAAACATATCCATAGTCACTAACAGCTGAATGGAAATGTAAAAATGATTCTCCAAATCAACTCTTAACTGTTAATACCAACTCCCACCCGAGGCAAATACTATCTAAAAGTGCACAAGTGGATTTAGCTGTGGGCTAGCATCGGAATCTTTTTGTACATGCTGTGTATCAGCAGACATGCTCTCTTGAGACCAAGACCTCAGGTCCTCCAAGAGAAACCAGTAGTATCTCTCTCTCCAGTCCTGCCTAAGGTGAACTCTATCTGAAAAAGACAGTCATAGAGCAGAGCAGAGCTGGCAGAGCATCCATGGTATCTAATTTTGAGGTAAAAAAAAAAAAAGGGGGGTTCTAGGGAGACACGCTGTTCTCTTTGAAGAGCTATGTACTTGGATTCTTCACCGTAACCAATATATTCCTGTGCAGGAGCTTCCAACCTTGTATGCTATGTATTCTATGAAATGTCCCTAGAAGAAACATTGTCACCAGCTGCTCCAGGCCAAAGTAATCAGTGGCATCTCAGAGGTGCAAAAGAACTCCTTTGCTGACTTGCCATTCACTTGGTATATCCACAAGTACAATAATGATTTGGCTAAATAAAGAAAGGTGTTTGCTGTTGAATGACACTGGTGTTCCTATACTGCATTATATACTATTCAATATTACTCTAATTCCCTGACTTCAGCATTAAGTATGACAGCAAAATGCAGCACTTCCTTTGGGCACCTGCCTTTTCTAACTGTATGATTCACAGTACTTTGGAAGAACATTGGCTGAGGAAGGCCAGCAATGCACTCTTGAAAAGTCATTGAATGCTGAGGAAATTAAATTTAAAATTAGTAGGGAAGCTAAAGTGCCTTTACTTTGAGAAATACAGTAAAGGGAACAAGCAGCAGCAGCTGGTTTCATTGAACAAGTGATACCAAGGAAAGGTAGGAAATTCTTCTTATTTACCTCTCCTGATAACTACCCATTTGCTGGGATTATTGTGAAGACCTATGTTATTTAGCAAAAAAGGAAAGCAAGATGCCCTTTTTACCTTGTGAGAAAAACAGCATTAATTTATGGTACCTTGAACTGCTACCTGTTGATGCTCATGGAAGTACTATCTAGTGTATAGTACTTGATGTTCTCAAGTTCAATGGTGGGTCACTTTCCCCTGTGGCTGATCTTTAGTGCTCAGATATTTCCTGGTTAAAAAGTTAGGGGTGTACTGGATGATGCTAGAGGGTCCTTAAACTAATTCTGTGGTAAAGAGCACAAAGTACAGGTGTCATCCTTGCCTCAGGCATGGGCAAAACATTCTGATGTTGTCCTATAAAACGAAAAGACCAAAAGCTAGAGTAATATAAAAGGGTTTTTATCCTTTTTGAAGATGTATAACATGTAAGGAAAGAGTGTACCTTCCTGTGAATATTGCACTATGGGAATACTGATGGATTTAGGAGTCATAAAAAGATTTCTCAAAAAATGCAACAAAGTCACAATCTTTCTCTTAGAAAACAGTAGTAACATAGACTGTTTAATAGGCAGGATAAAATGATTGCCATTTTTCTGAGTGAAGTTGGTATTAGTTGATTGTAACCATCTTCATAGCCTGAGAAGCAATGCCTTGATGTAATTTGGTATAGTTGACAAAGATGAAGCTATGATGCAAATGCTGCAAAATACTGAAAGGAACAATAATATTTTCCTAGAGAGGCAAAAAATTTGCCAAGGTCTAATTCCACAAACTTCCACATAAAGAGAAAAAAAAAAAGCTCTAGGTTAAAACTCTGTTTGCCTCCAAGGACAGGACTACCCAGAGCCTACCTCGGTTGGCTGCACTCCTGAGCAACAGCTGCAGGACCAGTTGAAACAAAAACAGCCCAAAAATGATACAATAAATCTGTGGCAATGAAGATCCAGAAATGTGCAAGACAGATCTGTTGAATTTAAATTGCCATTTCCTTTAGGATTTATATTAATTCCTCAAACGTAGAATTTTGTATCTTCCATTTTAACACTGGATACATCAATTTTCTGCAATTCTGCACTATCAATTATTTCCAGTAGAAGGATTTGAAGCAAGGCAGTTATATCGTTTGGCAAAATATGGCATACAGAACTGCATGCATTTTTCTAAAAAAGTCTTTTCTTCTCTTTTCTGTTTCACTTCAGCATCATGAAAATACACAAGCATTTGGGCATATTTAGACTGCTTTTTAGCCCCATGATTTTGAGAAAACTTACACAGAGGGTTTGAGTAGGATATGTGAGGCTTACTTCAGTGAAGGTTTCTTCCTTTTCAGGCTTCCCTTATACCTGCTACAGCAGTTCTGTTACTTGTTTTTTCGCCACGTGTGAGGTTCAGATTGAGCGTTATGACTTTGCACAGATGTGCCAGACATCCCTGCTGCTTTTCAGCCTCTCTGATAAATCTGAAAGCAGTATGTCCTGCATGATATATGATTGTGTTGAAAAATGATGTGTACAAATGTCTGTCCTATTAGTTCCTAGAATAACCTAGAGTTTCAATGGGCTAAATTAATCTATAATCAAACTTCATGGATTACGAAGAAAAGACAACATGGGTGAATTTCTTCTGAGAACTCTTGCTAAACTATTACAATAAAGCAGTGTTATTTGGGCATATACTTCTGCTATCTCTATTTGAGAAAAAGCACACACAAAAAACCCCCATTAAACCAATGCAAATTATAGCAAAATGTTGATACAAAATTTCCAGACGCTTATAGCCTCTTCCAAATATTTTTGTGTAAGTTAGCAGTATTATGGGAAGAGATCTTGTTTTAAAGATGTTCTCTTTTCAATGATATATACTTTTGGCAGGCAGAGAAGTGACAGTGATTTTCCAAGCATGGGTATTTTTTTGGCTATACACTGGAAGGACCTCAAACTAAAGAACTGTAGAATCCCCTTCTGCTCTCTTCCATAACTGACCCCAAACCTGGCTATGGCACCACAGAACCAAAAAGTTCAAGCCATCTGAGTCCATGCTGTTCCATGCTTGTGCTATCCACCCTGTGTTTTGATAGGATCATGTCACACAAGCATACTGTCCTACACAGCTACAACACCACACCTTGGCAGGCCTTTCTGCCTCGCACACCATGTGCATGGGTAGTCCTTGCAAGCCTCATAACTCATCCCTAAATCTGCTGCACAAGCAAGCTGCTTTGTCCTGATGGCAAGGAACAGTTGCAGAGGCACTCGTTCCTGGGGCGTGAGGAAGTGGAGGGCTGAAAATTTCCTTAGTCCTTACTCTGGCCAAGTTCCCAGTGCACTAGCAGGTTTTCTGGCTGGAAGGATGCTTGCACCTTTCCCCAGCACTATACCACACACACAATGGTCCTTCTTCCTGAGAAAGAACAGTGATCACTATGGCCAGTGTAGTAGCAAGATACACCTTGAACTCATGTAATAATACATGTTTCTTTGTGGTTCTACACATGATCTTCTGAATTTCCTCATTTTGCTCTTTCTCAGGAAACCATTCTGTCTTCTTGCTTCCTCCTAGAAGTCAGGAAATTTCTTTTCTCTCCCTTCACACCATCAGTGCTTACCCTTCTGTTGCTGTGCTGTAGTGTCCTCTAAAAAGTACCTTATTTCCTTTCCATGTAGTTTTTGAATTAAAAACAGTTTGTGAAATGTGATCTTAGGACCTGTACAGATGCTTTTTGCTCTCAAATAGCATATTCCTTACATAAGGGAATGGATAGACATAACCATGTAACAGAATCTCTTGGATGTAAATTACAAATGCCTTGTAAAAAATATTCTACTTTGTGACTAGAATAATAAAGTTCACAGTTGATGAAATGTCACTGATTTTGTTTCAGTTCTATCAGATTGTGAAAAGATGCTTTCATTAATTATATTGTTCCTGAAAGTAATTAAATAACATTTTCTCAATGATTTTTTGGAAGTTTTTTCCTCCTCCTCCTCGTCCTCCTCCTCATTGTATTATAAAAGAAGCAGATAAATAATGATGTAATATAATTTTGATGAAATTATACTAAAGATAATAAGACATTTAGCAATATTTTTGCCATTTAATATATTGCATTTAGTCTTGTTCTCAAAAATTTCAAATTAAAAACAAACTTGTGGCCAGTTTGCTGTGAAATTTTATAAGGAAATGCACTCCTACACAAGTTACCATAGCATCTGCTGTCACTGAATTAAAAAGAATTATACAGTCTTCAGAATTCACAATGTTAGTTGCTGGTAACAAGGAAGATCCTGATGATGCTGTTTAACATTGGACACTTAGGCTGAAATATTATGAATGGTTCTATTTTCCTCAGTGTCTCTCTGCATTGCAGATGGCAGCTTCATTGCATCAGAGGGGTAAGAACTCCTTGGTGGAGAAATGAAATACCAAGTTGTCACAGTTAGATGCTCCTGGAACTTGCACTTAGTAAAGCTATCTTGAATATCTCTACACTACAGGCATCCTTTTTGATGTAGTGATGACTGTTTTGACATGAGGCAGAATAAGTAACAAAATGGGTAATTGATTCCGCTGGTTACTGCAGTCCACTCTTCCTGAACTCCTTGACTTCTGGAGCAATATAGGAGTATTCTGCATATTCACTTCCCTACACTGTAAATGCAGATGTGTAAAGTCAGAGCACAGCTCTGCTACAAAGCCAGTGGTTTTGCAGGGCAGCATTTTTACTGGGATGTTATTTGAGAGTCTGGAAGGAAATGGCTACTGAATGACTTGATGAATTACAGCCTCAGGTGGGGAATGATTAGATAGCTGGCAAGTGTTGCCATCCCTTCATCTTTGAGGTGTCTAGCTCTGTAAGCAAACACTGGATGCAGGCACACATGGACAAACTTTTTTGCAGAGCATCCTCTGCACTACCCGGTTGAAATGTTATCTCTGATGGCAAAAAGCTTCTATGATAGCCCTTGCTGCCCTCCACTCTTCCTGCAGGGTTTGTTTACAAGCAAGATAGTCTGTAAATACTCTTACAGGTGAACAGCCTGAAAAAGAGATGCCATGTAGGAAACCAGTGCGTCCAGTACCACAGAGAACTGATGAATTGTAGCAGTCCTCTAGCCACACTGCATTGAGCTCAGCAAATGGCCAGCAAAATCATTAGAAGGAAGGAGCAAATGTTGCACAAAGAGAAGATGATTGAGAAGGGATTTTTAAGCCTGAAGAAGAGAAAGGGAGGATCTAATTAATCTAATTCAAATACCTCTGTTAACACCCACTAGAAAACAGCCAGGCTCTCAGTTTGTGTGAACAATGAAAGGACAAGAAGCAACAGAAACAAACTGCATCAAGGAAATTCCAGTCAGATATAAGGAAAAAATTTCTTCACCACGAGACTGAACCAGCACTGTTACAAGCAGCCCAGTGGGGTTTGGGCCTTGGAAATACTCAGAATTTGATTGCCCTGAGCAACCTAACATAACTGCAGAACACCCTGCTTTGAGAAGTTGACTTGGACCAGATGACCTTACACAATTATAATAATAAAATTATTCAGTTATACTTAAAAAATTAAATCACTAACCTGTTGTGTAGAATAGCGATGAGATTCCTACCACAAGGCCAACGTGTAAAAACAGAGATATACTTCAAAAATTTGAAACACTCTGAAAAGAAAGCCTGGGGAGGAAAGTTTGCATACAGAGAGAGCAAGATTCAAAAGAAAGAATAATGGACCTTGTTAAAGCCACTGTCTAATTCTGGCACTTGCTGCTCTGATGTCCTGCTCATTAATTTGCACTGTATTTAGCCTTGATCTGGCAGCAGCACTGGGTATAAAGCAGGAGGGGACCAGCTCTTCAGGCACTAGCAACTCTCAAATTTTATAGAGATTTTAAAACACTCAACACTGCCAGGGAGAGGTAGCAGATTTTGACAAGGCAGAAGGAGATCCCAGTGAGCAAATGAACTGGGAACAATGTTACACATTCCTTTCACTCCGTTTTTTCTTTTAGTGCTTTTTTTTCTTTATTGTTCATGACTTCTCATTTCTCTTGCCTATAACTTTCTCTGAGGCTTCATCCAATTACATAGATCCATTTCTTCTGGAGTGTTACAGATGGGTCTGTGAGAAGATAAGGAGTACACATGGTACTTCTGTTGATTTCAGGGTCCTTCTGCCTGCATCCAGTTTCTCTGTTCCCTTTGCTGATGTGCAAAGTACAAAGGAACATCTGATTGTATTCCTTACTCTAAGGTATATCTCTTAACTCGATTTAACTGAATAATCAAGTAGAATCAAAGGTATTTCCATTGCTAGTGTGATGCTTTGGGGTTAAAGATTTGAGGACATTTCTTATAGATACACTAGACACCATCGTTGTCTTTGCATAAAATTTGAGATAATATCCCTTAAAGACAAGGGGATTCAAAAAAGAAGTAAAAACCTAAGCAGATTTCTAGAAGATGGAGACTATTAGCTGATTTCTCAGTAATCTTAGCTAGAAGAATAGTAAAATTAATTTGACACTGTTTACTGTCATGTTTTCTGTACAACACACATGGAAGAAAGGAGGTGGATGCTGAAGATAAGGGAGTTTTGTTTAACAGACCTCTGGTTTCTTATTACATTCTTGGAAAAAGTGTAGCAGCTCAATAAACCAGACCAGCCTATCTCTGCCAGTACCAATTGCATATCAAATCTGCAGGGGAAGTCAGTGTAAATTTTCAATTTCACATGCAAAACACACTCTGATTGATTCCTCCTGTCTTAGGTTGTGAATCAGGATTACCAGGCTGCTGTAGTCTAGTATCAGTTGCTGTGATTCCCTGGGAAACTGCTTAAGAACTGGATGAGCAGAAACATAATACATTGAGAACTGGATTATTAATCTAATTAATGCTCAGTTAAAATAAAAAATACATTTATTCTCCTTTTAACTACAAATCCTTCCTACAGTTTGCAAGTACTTCAGGTACAATATTGAGTTGCAAACTACTACCAAAAATGCAACAATATGTTCCAGATATTAAGTTTCCTTGAAGCAAACTTCACAGTAGAGACGGAGCACATCACACATGAGTCTTGCACAGGTCTTTGGCAATATTTTTCTGGTGAGCCTCATCATGGAGCAAAGTTGGGTCTTTCAACTGTTTTACAAGAGGAACAGAGTGCTTTTCTCCCTCAGAGATTTCTAGAGCACTAGGACTGTGGTAGCAAGCTGAAACACAGGAAGTTCCTCCTCAACATGAAGAAAAACTTCTTCACTGTGAGAGTGACAGAGCATTAGAACAGGCTGCCCAGAGAGGTTCTGGTGTCTTCTTCTCTAGAAACGTTCAAGACCTGCCTGGATCTGTTCCTGTGTGGCCTGTCCTGGGTGTTCCTGCTCTGTCAGAGTGGTTGGACTCCGTGATCTCCAGAGGTCCCTTCCAACCCCTGCCATTCTATGACATTTCCAGGACTTAGAAACAAGTCTAGCTTACCTACCAAGCATCACATAAGCCATTAACTGTTACTAAACGAGAAAATTCATAAACACATGAAAGCACTTTGAAATAATAATATGTATGTTGAAAAGCAATGGTATCATCCTACCCTTTCATTCAAACCTCTTCATTAGGTTGCCTTTGTTTTAGGGAAGACATGTCCAGTGTTAACAGGAGGAATTAAAATTTTTCATAGCACATGCTGTATAAAATTAATTCTTGTGATATGGGCAAGGATTCCAAGGGCTGGAGTGGGAAATAAACGTGCAAAACAGTAGATAAACAAATACAAGAGGCAACAAGTTTGTCTGAATGCTGAAAATTTCTCAGAATCTCAAAACTCACGATGGTGATAAGAAACTTCAGGAATAGCTCAGTGAAAGGAAGATGCCAAATCAACAGCTACAGGCTCAATTTCCAATCTGAACATTAAGTACAGCAATCCTATTTTACTGATCAGATAGAGGACATTGCTGCAGATTGCTAACACAGTGGCACCACGGCAGACAATTTTAAGCAGCTCTTTTCAAGTCAGACAACTGAGCATAATGTTACTCAAATTACAACAGTGAGAAAGAGTGATGAGCTGAAGCAGTTCTAATACTTTAACCCAAATCTGTATCACTTGGTACAAGATGCTTCCATTTGAACATAGGTGCTTTGAGCATGTCGGTAGCTATGTCTGCTTCTTCCACCAGCTGCGTATTCCTCAAAATTTAGATAATCAGCTGAAGATTTGCCCCATCTGATTCTTTATAATGTTTATTGAATTAATTACACCAAAGATATGTCTGACAAAGTTGCTAGTTTGGGGAATTTAGCTCCTTGTTCACAATTGGATGGATTGAATGCAATTTCTGTTTTCTTTCCTGTCTTATGAAGCGTATTTTGCAGAAAAAAAAACCCTCAAAGCAGTACCCTAAATATTTTGGAAGGATTTTATAAGACTAGAGAAAAAGAAGTATCTGTAAAGGTGGTCAGTTTGAAAACAGAAAAAGTCTCCACAGACTATGAGAGAGACGAAGACAGCATATGCTGGAAACAGTCACTAATGAGCTGCACTCAGCCAAAAGAACACTTGAAGAAATAGCAAGAAGAAGAAAAAAAACGAACCAGGCACTCCATATTGCTATTAAAGCAAATGATTAAGGTCTCTTAAGACACTCTTTAAAAGCTTATTAAACAGTTTTTGGGTGCTCTAGCTGATACAAGTTGACTCTCTGTTCATATGATGGTAGCTAAAGGAGTTTTTAAAAGACTTCTTCAGCAACCTGAAAGAATGATTTCTGTCACAAAGAGAGATACAATACACTGCAGAAGAAAAGTACTGCTTGTAAGAGAGGAGTCACAAGAACTGTATTGTTCCTTTAAAAGGCAACCAGGAGTTGGTTTATCTAAAGGTTTAAAAAAATGAACAAAGAAAAATTTTAGAGGTTTAATTAAAAACAATCTTGATCTTTTAATAAAAGTCATTATAGTAAGTGTCATTACTTTTATACCACTAGTTCTATTAGCACGTTGCTGTGAAATGTGAATGCTAGCACATTCACTGGTTCACTACATCTTGCTGTATATGCTGAATATGTTAAATAGTGCTTTAATATATGTGCTTTGGTTGTATCAGATGTAAACCTAAGTAGAGTAACTGTCGAAGTTACGTAAAGAATGAATTAGAACTGTAAAACTTGGTTGGTTATTTTAGCATCAGAACAACCTGGATGTCAGGAAATACGATCAGTATAATCAGAATTGGGACAATATAGGCACTAGTTCCAAGTGATCAGCATGTAAGACTGGATTCTATATCTGGCTTTGCTCTTTTTTGCAATACACAGAGTAGCTCTCTCTCCCATTGCCTTTACATTTTTTTATCTTGAGACTGCAGATGTTCAAAGTATCATGAACCTCTTAAGGTAAAGACAAAACAGGTTATTTCCCTATGAATGCAGAGAGACGAAGACTAACCAAAGGTTAGTAAATACATACACCTAATGAGCAGGATTATTAAAATGTCTCTGTAATTGTGTTTGTTTATTTTAATCAACTCTCTTTCTGTCACTCTCCCACCTCAGTTCAGTATTACATTTTTTCTATACCAACAGCCAAGTTGTAGCATGCAGTAAGCCTAGACCAACACTCATCCTTCTCATAACATATAAGGGAGTTAAAAATACCTTGTGAGCATGGTCAAGAAAGTAAACCTACAGAAAAGATAAAATATATAGGTATAGTTGTGGATGTGGTCAGATGAAATGTTCTAGGGGATAGAAAAGAGAGAAGGGAACTCAAAACCCAGGAAATGAAGTAATTGTGCCAGGTTTGTTTTCCTAAATTTTTCCTTCTGTCTGACTGCCCAGGTCTAATTTTTGAGAGGGTCCTCAAACTGCAGGTACCACCAGCAGTGGTATTATGGTCCACATCAACAACTTCTCAAAGTCTACCAGCTTTCTTTAAAAGTGCCAGGGAGTCAGTGAGGTTCATTCCTGTTGCTGTTGAATCTCAATACCTTACAGAGGAAGAAAAAGAGTATGTTCCAGAAGAACAGCTGCCAGGCTGGAAACAAATCTCTTAAAATCTTTGAAAATGGTTAATTTCATCCCATGTGTTCTCATTGTTTAAAGCTGGTGAGGAATATACGTAAGTCCTAAAGAGAGGAATTAACATCAGAAACTCTGAATTCTAATTACATTACAATTAACTTTCTGACAGTATCTTTCACTGAGCAGTTGTCTTGCAGAAATCCTAGAATTCTGCTGCACTCCCATTTTAGAGACATATTTTAGCTACACTCCATGCTGCATTGAGTTCTGTGGGCTCTATCTCCAATATTTTTGCCAAATGAAGCATTTCTGAGGCCACAAGAATATATGCCTTTAATATCTGCAATGGTGATCAACATAAATCATAGTACAGAAACTATTTGTAAGTCCTTGTGTATTTTTGTGATTGGGTTATTTTGATCCAGGGTAGTGCAAGGAAGTGAATGTCAAATTTCATGAGAATATATGCTTGGTAAGCTTTCTATCATAGAACTGGTGAACCATCCTTCCTTTAGGAGGCTGGATGTTACAAAAGTGAAAAGAAAGAAGCCTTCCTCCTCTTGCCCATTTATCTGCACATTTCAGTGACTCCCAATCCATTGTATCTGAACAGGAGGTAGAAGAAGAAGTTATCACAGGTGACCAGCTGCTGATCCAAAAACTCAGAGAAATGTCTAGGTGGATGTCTTTTGTTTTGGTCTTGCCTTAGGAACGTTCCTTAGGCTTTTCATGAGAGAAGCCTAGAAATTACAAACCATGTGGAATATACTAGGATCATAGAATCATAGAATCATTTGGGTTGAAAGAGACCTTTTGAAAGAGATCAGGTCCAACCCAGCACCACCAAGTCCATCACTAAACCATGTCCCGCAGCACCACATCAACATGTCTTTTAAATACCTGTGGCGATAGTGACTCCACCACTTCCCTGGGCAGTCTGTTCCAGGGCTTTGAAGAAATTTTTCCTAATACCCAATCTAAACCTCCCCTGGTGCAACTTGAGGTCATTTCCTCTTGTGCTGTCACTTGTTACTTGGGAGAACAAACTGACCCCCACCTCCCTATGACCTCCTTTCAGGTAATTGTAGAGAGTAGATCACTTATAAGGCAGGAAATAAACACTCACAGTTTAGAAAGTTGTTAAAAAAACCCCTGGTATCTAGATGAAATATCTCATATTCCAGAACATGGAAAGTATTTATAGTGCATTTTCCCAATTAAGATTGTATAAATTAAGATTGTAACCTAATCCACTTTTCACAGTATTAGAAACTGAAAGGAACTAAAATGAAGTAAAAATCAAAATGAATGCAAGCTGGAGTCAGGAGATAATTAGGTCTGTTACATGTAGGTCTAATCCCTATATTTTTTTCTTCCCAAAAGTGCAACTCGGGAAGTAGTAGGCAAGTCCAGGCTTACTGCATGCTACATCATGGTAAAATGGTGCTTCCCTAAAGCCATGAACTGTAATGTCTGAGGAAAAATATTTTTGCAACCTTTGGATAACCTTCAAGCTGATATGTTTCTGATTATATATGTTAGTAGTGTATTTCAGCTCTGGCAGACATGTTTCATCCACTAATAAGAGTGGAGTTTGAGATTAACAGTGCCCCACTCTTGAGGTGCTCACTCTGTGACACGAGTGGATGTTGGCACTTAGTCAATAAGATGGTTGGCACTGCTGGGTCTGCTCTCTAGCAGTCTTCTAGAATCCCAGGGGTGGTTTTAGTTTCCCTGAGGCACAAGAGGCCTTCAATTCTTATGGTGGTATTGTTTTGGTGAGCTCAGCTAACAGGCTTCGGGACATTTGGATGCTGTGAGTGTGAATATGCTGTTTGTGCTTGCTCTTCTTTGGTTCCTTTTGGCACAGAACACAGGTAAAGACTAGTCAATGAAGTCTTGGAATTATTGTGGATTTTGAATGGTAATTAATTTTCCTGCAGTTTAATCCCATATGGAAATAGTGATCCTGGCCCGGGTGAATTTAATGTCAAGACTCACTGACTTTAGCAAGGACAGAACTCAGAGAGACTATGCCCTTCCGCCAGAGACGGCCTCATGAAGCTAAGAATTTGGAGACAGATTATAAAAATATCTAGAAAGGAGGTACCTTTCCCAGAAAAAAAATCAGTGAAATAGTTTTGAAAATGATTTTCTAACACTAATAAAGAAAATGTAATAGACCATTTTATGCTCCTGTCCTTAGGCTGTGCCTTATACCATGATCAATATAAAAGAAAATTATATTTCCTTGATTACTCATTCAGGTAGAAAATGAGTTCTGTTACCTGAAAATTTAGAAGTTTCCTGAGTAATTGGATAGCCTTTGTACATCTTCAATTTTTTATGTTATTGGGTAGTTACTAAGATGTATTTACTATGGTATTTTAGCTTGATAATTTTTTGACAGGATAAAATATCACTATTACAGTGGGAACATTCTCCTGACAGAGGCACTGTTCAATAAATTAGATGCTGAATGCGATTTGCTGGCCAGCGATGCAGAATATACAATGTGTGCACAAGAAATAGTTTAAATATCAACCAGAAACTAACTATGTAAATTACACAAGAGCATCCTTCTTTGTGCTGCCTTTCTCTTTTTTTTGCAAGACTGCAAAAGGCATTGACAAAAATAATTTGAATGTCTCAAATACGTTGTATAGAAATTTGTGTGCTCTAGAATTACAGACCCTTCTTTCAGTGCTGAATGTACTTTAAAAAAAAAAAAGAGGTTTAACATTTGGAGAAAAGTGGATTGACCAGCAGTATTCACTCAATTCCTCCTGCTATTTCTACAGTAGTCATCAACCTTGATGGGTGGCTACTAAAAAAGAGTATTTGAAGAAAGGTCTGCTGCGTTGGCCTGAGAGGCTCTTTGAGGCACACTAGCCTTGGTGTGGGTTCTTGTTTGGATTTGTGACTAATGCGCTACGCAGGAACAACAGCAGTTCAGCACATGCCAGAGAAAGATCTTGTGGTTTTTGCACCTTCTGAAGCTTCAGTCCTGAACACAGAGGCAAAGCAGAGATGGAATAAAGCACTCTCATAGTTGCATCTTGGCAACTGGATAAATGCTGTGATCGTCAACAGCAGAAATCAGCATGGTAAAGATGCAGTAAGACACAGACTACTGTTATTTCTAGATTTTATTTGTGATCCCAAGAGATGAGTGTTACTCAGTCAGCAATATAAAGGTAGCTGCAGCTGCTCCTCAGTTCTATAACATGAAATGTTCTGCAGAGTATAAGAGAGAATAGTTTCCCTGCAACATCCCTCTTCTCTGTAAACCTACTTCAGTTGTCCTAAATGCTGTCTCTGTTAAAACTTTAGATCTCCTAGGTTTTCTGTTTACCCATTTTGAGCATATGTGCTTCCCATAGTTAAAGGACCTAGTGTGTTCAAGTTTAACTTCTGAAAAAACCTAATGAATGCTAGTAAATATTGATCCTGGTTCAGCTTTGCCAGATGGTGCCCCTCTGGTGTCATCCTGTGAGACACATGATGAGGAACTGAGGTGAAAGATCATGAAGTGTAGATCCTTGAGTGCCTTTTGCCTCTGCTGGGAAGATAAAATTTTTCCTTTGTTCTCAAGGACCACCCTTGTGAGAACTGGTTGAAACTTTCTTCTACTTGGTGGTGGGCTCTGAGACTGCATGGAATCATTCTCTTTCAGCAGAGTAAGGAAGTGAGGTGGGCTGTGCAGAAGCCCAAAGGTCTTTCCTAACATATAACAAGCTGGTATTGTGTGGTCAATTCTAAATATGTTTGGAGAATTAGTAATTGTGGCTCTTTTAAGTGAGTTTGGTGCCCACTAGATAGAAATGTTGGCAGAAACAATTTAAAATTCATATATCTAGCTAGAAACTTTGGAATAAATTTGAGGATGCTGTAGGTGTGGAGAGAGAAAACAAAAGAATTAAAGACAGTTTTGTTCTCTAGTTCATACACAGAATCAACAGAAATAATGCAACCTAGTGAATATTTGTGCTTTTTATACCTACATTTCTCCCCCTAATCTGTTTCTGATGTTTTACATCCTTTGTCAGGCAGTGAGCTCTCATATTGTCTTGGCAATTTCCCTGTTAGCCCTAGACTGGATGCGTTTTGGTATTTCTTTCATTTGACTGTGTCTTCTTACATACACACTTCTGACTTTTTTTAAATCTCCCGGAAGAGATGAACTAGCTAGATGTCTTTAGTTAGTGCGTTACAAAGGTATGCAATAATTGAACACAGTCATTGTTTTATGAACAATAGAGTTCAGGCATGGGCCTCTATTGAGAGGCCTGTTCTATTCCTTCCTAATTCCTACCATCACTGTCACTACATCTATTCATAATGCTACCCAGGCAGAGATTGATAAAATGGGAAATTAATTGGTGAAATGTTTCTAATGTTCATCATTTTTTTGTCTATTCAAGATAAAATAGCTTTGAGAGGTAAGTAGGAATGCTGTTTGCACTCAGCTAGAGCCACCGGTGCTAGTTCCTAACACCCTTTTTATTACATTGATAACCAGTGCTGCAGAAGCAGATGACTGCTGTCTCTGCTGTTTGCAGTCCTCACAATCCTGTGGATTTTGTGAATGTCCTTTTCTATCTTTCTTCCTTCTTCCTGGTTTTGTGTGAGGATCTCTCAGAGCTCTGCCCTTCATCTTGTAGATGAGGAAACTGACAGAGAGAGATTAAGGTTAAAATGTCAGGTTTCTCTCAATTTTGGGTGCTGATTTTATGCGTTCTGTCTCTCATCCTTTCAAGTGCACTCTGCATTATTGGACTTTTAGATGGAAGCTGCCCTTTGAATACTAACCATTGTTGCTTCTTGCTTTTCACATCCTTCAAGGATGGGTGAAAGTCTCCTTGAAGCTGATGGGTATGCTAGTTGATTTCCATTCTGGCTGAAAGTTGGAACAATGTTGTCCCTTTTTGTTTAACAGTAATTGGAACATG
Organism: Chloroceryle amazona; assembly: GCA_027560015.1. Lineage (NCBI taxonomy): Eukaryota > Metazoa > Chordata > Aves > Coraciiformes > Cerylidae > Chloroceryle > Chloroceryle amazona. Next base: position 30,069 of record JANHFX010027521.1, read on the forward strand.
GGAAGCTAGTTCTGAGGCTACTCTGAATGCAAGACAGGATGGGAAATTTGGGTCTGCTTGTGGGTGTGGATGTGTTTAAAAGTAAGCAAGAAAATAGGTAACTAAAAAGAGAAGTGCTCATAGTATAAGCTTAACATAAAAGCAAAAATTGCTTGGAGCTTTTTGTGCAGAGTATTTCTGGAAGAGTAGAAAAAACTTTTCATTGATTTCTACCCTGATTGGGGAATCAGTGTTTTGTATGTATTCTGCAAATAGTCAAAGAGAAATGACTGCAGATGCCACACAGTATAAATACATGGACTTAGAACAGAGGGTGGCCATAAACACAACAAAATTGTTTAATGAGCACTTAGAATAAAAACATCAGATGCATGGTAGTTTGGAAGTCCTGCAGCTGAGGTTACAAGGACAGGCTTCACTTAGGTGCTGTGTATCTTCTGCATTTAACTTCTAGTGCTGTACCAAGCCACTTAGCCCTCTCCCTGAACTGTGCTCCAGGAGTGAATATGGGAGGAGTGCTGAAAGATGCAGTTCCTTTGACTGTCTGGTCTCATACCTTATTGAGTTAACATGTGAAAGCATGAGAAACAGACACCTTCTGCATATAAAGGATAAACCAGTTAAGACAAATGCGTTTTATTCTGCCAAGGTACTATGTAGTGCTAGGTGATTTTTTTAAAATGCAGTGGTCCAGTTGGTTATCTGCTGCTGCTTTCTTTCACCATTGCTATTCCCCCTCTAGTAGAGAATCTAACTCCGGTCCTTCCAGCTTTGAGAAACCAGGCAACAGACAGGGCAGAGTTCAACAGAGCAAGTGTTAAACCACGGCTAGTCACCCACCAGGTTATCCATGTTGATCCCCTCAACTGGATAGCCAGAGTTCTTTGAGATTATAGCTGCTTTTTTTTTTTTTTATTGAAAGTTTTTTTTTTCAGCAATTCAAGCAAATCAGACTCTGCTACTTCCCTCTCTCCCATTGTGTTTCCTTTAGCAAGGTGATAGGTGAAAACATGTTCTGTGCTAATACATTTGCAGCAGATTTTCTCTAAACTTTTATTACTTTTAAAGCCTATTCGCATTTAATAGGCTAAATTCCTAATGATTTTGAATGAAGAAAAACATGATTAGTCTTGTAATATACTCAGTCCTCTGTCCCTCAGGAGTTATCCTGGCTGAAAATCTGGAGCTGCTTTCCTGGGAGAAAGCAGAAGTCATGTCCCCAGCGTAGGAATTCAACCTCTTCCAAAATGTTCCTTCTCTGTATCAGAACCTCATCTCTAAATCTTCTAAGTATAACAGCAATGTATATAAGTTGCACTGAATATGATGGTTACATTTTATTATTGCATTTATTGTGGAGAACTGTTTTAGGTTGGAATTCTATTTGTTTGTTTCCTTGAGAAAGTGATTTTTTTTGTTTATAGGTTTTTTATTTTTTCCCATCACACAGATTTTAATCTGGATCCTTATTCTGCGCTATGAGGTCATGGGACTAGAAGAAGAACTTCTTTTGGGAGGGTGGATGTAATAGATCAGATGGATAGAAAGGTAAGAAAAGGATGTGGTTTGAGAAGTGACAGGAATACGGTGTAGAATGAAACTGAAGCGAGTGCAGGACTATTCTGTGGGAGAACAACAGCACAGTGTGGCCACAGGGCCTTCCAAGCTCCATAGAGCAGAACTGTAGAATCTCTTGGGTTGGAAGGGACCTTTAAAGGTCATCTAGTCCAGCCTCCCTGCAATGAACACCCTAATGTTGTTTCTGTGACACCTCATGCTGGCTGCTACCAACCGTCATCCTGCTCTCTTGATGAATCTTATTTATTTATAGTTTTACTTCCCTGGGTAGCAAAGGAGGGTTTGCTTGGGAAACAAGGGGGAGAGGAATACCTGATGGGTCTTAATGAGTTTGGGCAGGGGCTGGACTCCTCCACTATACTTGGGATGATGGGGGAAGAGTGGTGCATACAGGGCCTGTCTTGAATCCAATTTTCTCCTCCAATTTTATTGAGTCCATGCCTCAGCTGTAGCTAGAAGTCCACCTTGGAGGAACTGATCTGATCTAACAGTTTGCAGTCAGGCAAAGGAGCAGTCTTTCCACCCCCACTCCTGCCTGTGCAGCCCTGCCTTTCTCTAGGTTTACCATTTGTCTGACCTCTCAAGGAGTAGATTCATCTTACTAATGCAGCAGGGAGGTGAAAAGAATCTTCCTCCCTCTCCTGTTGCTGGGATAGCTTTCTTCAAAGTTCCCAAGCTGAAGTGACTTCTCCTAGGTCAGGTGAGCTCCAGGGCCATCACAAGGGACAGGGAGGCACCACGTTCTCCTGGGAGGGCAAGAGAGAGACTCTGCTGATAGTGATGGCAATGAGCTGTCAGACAAGAGAATATGACCCAGTCTGACCCCAGCCAGTAGGTGCTGATGCTAATGACTGATTATTTTTGAAGGGGAAGCTGAACTAAACTTGCTGCAAAATGAGGCCTGACTCAGAAACTTTTTTTTGTATCTATTTCTTTGTGAAAAGAGAAACAGAAGTTTTCACCACTGTGGTGTTTGTAGTGGTTTGATTTCTTTTTGAACACACTCCTTAAAGGGCAAGTTGTTTCTGAGTGTTTGCATTGGTCAAAGAATAAAGCTGAGTTGCTTCAGTTGTTGAAAATACTTTGGGAATCTTTCAGCCACTTCTGGTGGCTTTGTAACTCTCTTTTCTCTTGTTCTTCCGCTGGCATTATCTTCTGCATCTTGAACTTTACCTTGCTAGTTAGATTCAGGTTGTCTGCTGAGGAAAGAAAATGCATTTAGTTTGCTTGAGTATATTAGTTGTGTTGTAGGAGAGACTCTGAATTAAGGACAGCTGTTCTTGATGTCTGTTGAAAAACTATTGAAGAGCAGTGGGTGTGATCAATTACATTTCATCCCCATACCAAAGGCACTTCATTAGTGATTGGTTTGAGCTAGCAGACCTTCTCTATCTTGCCCAAACATTCTTCCCCCCTTTCATTGCCTACTTTCTTGTACAATTATAGTAAAAAAAAGGAGGTAGTGATCATTTCCAAGCTTAGGTTGAGTAGATCTAGTAAACAGGTGTATGATGTCAGTCATGTCCTTCATGGCAGTTGTTATTGTCTGTAGTTGCATGGTTCACATTTTATATCACCTTCTCAGTATACGTAAGGTAGTTAACTTTGCTGGTTATTTGTGATTTTGTGGAAAGCAGCCTTCTCTGAGGGCTCCTACATTATAACATATGGTTGTTTTGGTTTATTTTTTTAAATTAGTCTCATAGATTAAATGTAACAAGTTTAAATGAAAAGGAATTGCTTAGACCCTCCACAAAAGAGAGTTTTAACTAGTGTAACTGTAGGGTAGATGGGAAATTAACCCATTGCCTTTAGCCCTACAGTGCATAGGGAGGGATTCCTTTAGGGGCAAAAGGCCGGTTTGGGGCTCTGGAGATCATAGGAGGTAGGTGAAAAGGAGAGGGAAAGGGATGTTATGGATGTTTATGTTCAGGACAGCAATAAACAAAATCTTCCACTGTGACCTGACCATGGTTGTATATTGGCAAGTAAGAGCTCATGCTATGGAAAGGACTTTGCTTCTGACATCTCTAAAGACAAATTTCTCTGAAAGAAGAAAGGCTGGAGAAACAAGGCTCAACCAATGACTTTCAGCCTATGACCTCCGTTGTCTGCTGCCATGACTGCAACTAAATGAAAAGAGAATGAAATACTACAGCAATCTTGAATCCTAATGTATGTTGCAATAATTAGCATGTAAAACTTTAGATTATTATTTTCTTTCTCTCTCTAAAGGATGAGCTTACTGGAAATGTTCTGGTGTTTTGTTTTGTTTTGTTTTAATTCCAGCCCACTAGATAAGAGACCTGGATAAAAATAGAAGGCTAGGGATTCCTTAGAACGTGAGCAAGAATGAATCCTTAGCAATGTGGACTCTATATGTTTGTTGGTCTCTCTCTAGTGCAATGGCAGAGCTGCTTATCACTAGCACTGAGCATTGAAAGAGTGGGCCTTCAGAATCTGAGCTAGCATTAGATGTGATCTGAATGCATTGCAGCATCCGGATGTGCCCCTGATCCGCTTGAAGCTAGGAGACTCAAGGAGAGGGGCTCGTATTGTGACTGAAAACTTTATCAGGTATGAAGGTGCTGTGAACCAGGAGGCTCTATTTGAAGCTGGCAATTTTTTGCAGAAGCTTTTCTGCATGGAGGGATAGCCTTCCCCTCTGATTTTTCATTTTGTTTTGTCAGTAGTTAGGGAATTAAGTGTATGGTGCTGGGGCAGAAGCTGTGGTAATAAAGCAAGGTGTTCATCCACTGGACACAGGCAATGAGGACAATATACCTTTGCCCAAGGGTAGTTTCATTCAAATTCTTTTAGGCATTACTGTGATATTTATTTCTGCAAATTTAATATTGTATCCTTCTTTTCCTTAAAGTTTACTGCTTTTCATGGGCATGTGAGATGCTGAGATGAAATTGTGCAGTGTGGTTTGTTTTGTTTGTTTTTTTACAGCTATCAGCAAGTGTCTTTAAGGAGATTCCCACAGCAATTTAATAATAGACATGCAAGAACATGTAACCATTGATGAACATTGTCCAAAAAGATTCCTTCTGCAGTTCTGTTCTGGCCCTTTTTTTTCACTCCTTCAGTGTGATACTTTTACTATAACACCTTTAAAACTTGTGGGAGGTAGTAAAAAGGTTCTTTGTTAGATGAATCCTCAAGTCAAACCACTCTTCAAATTGCTTATATAGAATGAATTTGCTAGAAAGCCAAGTAGTGACTGTGAGACCTAGGGTGCTAAATATAGTGGGAAAGGGAAGAAAACTTGGTGCTTTGCTTAGGGAGCATACAGAGAATATCCACCACACAACTAGCGTGGTGAATCCTCTGGTCCCAAGAGCTGCTCTGCCTTGGATAATTTTAGGTGATAATGATGTAAGTAACTGTTTGTCTCTGGAACAAGACAAAATTTATCTATTCATCAGTGATGGGCCTGGGTTGTCAAGTAGGTAAATTTACCCAGCTTATTCACTACACCTTTGTTTAAAGGAACTGTGTTTTGAATCTGTTGGCACTAATGTATTCTCCTTCATGCACTTGTATACACAGGGGAATGTACCATCCTGAGCTACATCTGATTGGAGTTATTTTTGTCTTGTGTGTTGTCTCAAGGCTCCTTGTAACTGCCCCACATGTCTGCTAGGCAGGTGCTGCTCCTGTTACAAACTGCTATAGCTCAGTCTCATCATCCCTTTCTATGCATGCAAACTCTTGATGCTCAATTCCAAAAAAAACCTATGAGGAAAACACATTAATTAAAGGCCTTCTAATTTGATATTGTTTTAGGAAACATTAATATACATTATATATATAAAAGAGGGAGAAAAAAACTTATTTTTCTTTGTCTCCTGCCACTTGTTCCTGATTGTTTATCTAGTTACTTTTTATTCTATCTGGTTATCTAACACATAAAATCCTTAATACAATCTTAATTGCTTTGATTGAAGGCTTTTGTTTATATATTGCCCAAAATAGCTGTGGATTCTAACTAAGAGAAGATCTGAATGAAGGGGAAAAGTACAATTCACAGGTAATTTACTTAATGCTTATTTGGTATTCATAGTCCTTGTTCCTCTTTCCCCTCTTAGATCTGCATTTTGTGGACATTTCTGCAGAGGTACACATGTATTATTCTAATGTCAGTCAAGGCTGTCTGACAGGCAGAACATGTATGTTAACTTTTAGATATGTCTGTGTCAACACATCTTGAAGTTATTGAAGGTAGTCAAATACAGAACAGTTTTCTTCTGCAGAAAGTTGGTGTGCTGTAATGTGACTAATAACAGGAACTGCTCTAGTTTCTGGTTGACTTACTCAAATAAAAAAGGCAGGTGTCTTTTTTTACTAGTTGACTTCTCCTGGCTTTCAAGGGGAGAAGAACAGCCATAAGGGTCTCTTGACCCCAGTGATGTTCTCACAAGTCTAACTTCTGCTGACAGCTATGAGTAGCATCCCCTCTGTTCCTGTTGCTTTTGAAAGTTTTTGCCATCAATATTTGGAAAATAAAGAGCCCTTTAGCAGTAGAGTCTCTGTTACAGTCTTCAGATAGGGGTAGAACAGCTGCTAAAATTAGAGGGGAGCATTGTCAAGGGGCACATATTTAAAGTAAAGGGGCTTGCAGGATCAGGAGCTGGTACCAATGGTTCAGGACATGAGGAGAAGACAGCCCTTACATGTGTGAACAGTTAAGGTGTACTTTGGTAGTATTTTGCAGTAAACCTTTGCTTTCTTATCTCATTGGTATTGAGGGTGGTAGGGAAATGACCTTGCTCTAAAACAGTGTTTAAGGGTTACCACAGGCATAAATAGGATTGGATAGAAAGTGGTCTGACTCTGTATAAGAACTAATCACAGAATGTTAGGAGTTGGAGTCATCAGAAAGTACTGTCAGTAGGAATTTAAATCCCCTATAGCTTTCAGAAGGCTTTGTGTGCTAAAACAAAAGGAATTTCAGATTAAAAGCAGCTGTGTTTGGACCTGCAAACTAGTAATGAGAGGAGATGAGGAGGCTCAAGGCACAGAACATAGAAACGACGTAAAAAGGCAAATCTGATGCTGAGAAAAAAAATGCATAAAGCAATTATGGGAATATCTGACTGACTGGATTGTAATACTATCTTGGTTTGTTCCTGGCTGTGTTGGCAGAGAAGCTGTTGATAGCAAAGGTGAAGGAACTATTTCGGCTGCCTGTGTTGATAACAGTTAAATCTCCTAACTTGGACAAGAGATTTCAGCAGGTTGTATAGACTTGGATGGTTTTGGGCACTGAAATGCAAGGATGACTAACATGAGGCTTTATCAAAGTAGATTTAGAAGCATGTCAGCTTCCCTGAATTAAACAAGTTTAATGCTGTACAACTAATCAAGCATTTGTAAAGCAATATATGATTGAAAATTGGACCTTGCTGCACACCTTCAGTTGTTTGGTTTTGCTTTGTTTTGTTTTAAATAAATGTTGATTTATTTTAAAATAAATGTAATAAAGATATTACCTTAACTTGCTTTGTTTGAAGAAGAATGTAGTTCCGTTAAGAAAAAAAGAAAAAAATTACCCTCCTTCTCTGTATTTATGCATCTGGTGTTTAAAAACAGAGCCAAAATAGTTTATTATGTTGCCCAAAATGTCATAAGATGAGTACATTGCTAGTTCAGAGCAAATGTTAATTATGTTTCAGGTTTTCCTGCAACAAAGATATAAAAAGTTTGATTTAGCTTTTTATAATCTCAGTATTTGCTTCCAGAATTGCTGGTTAGTTAATCATTCGTATTTCTGTGCTAAATATGAGAATGCTTGGCTTATAAAATGATTCAGTCATGTAAGAGCTTTAACTGCAGTGAACGACAAATTCAGAAGCTTGTTATGTCAGAAAGGAGGAGGAGGAACTTCTGTTTAGGTCTTGCCTTCACAGGGAAAGGAAACACTGATAGTATCTGTGTAATCTTGCACTGATGATCATCACGTTGCTTTGAAAAGATTCATATTTGAGATCTGATGACTAAGTGGTGGTGGGCACAGCTGCTTTAGAATCAAAGATAAAGGAAAGAAGGAAAACAAATCCAGAATTGCTATGTGAAAACCTTGCTGACATGTAATGCTGTCAGAACAATTATAAAGAGCAGCAACCCTATTCAGTGTCAATCAGGTACGTGCTATATTGAATGAAATATTTATTATTTTAAATGTTGCTGAAGCTCTGCAGTTGATACCCTCTGGAATTATGCACAATGACCTCTCTAAGTGAAATGGGATAGTTAAATATCGAGGATTTTTGTTTTAGTTCCAGTGCACATTTGTTCTTGAAGTCTTAACAGTGTATGCAGATTAAATGATCTTTCAACAGGTTTGTGTTTTTAAAATTCTTTGAGAACTCAGAGAAAATTGTGCAAGTTTGCTGTATTTTATGACTTTGTCTTAAGAATTTAATTAGAATAGCGTTGCTGCACTAAAAGCAGGAAGAATATTTTTGAACCTACAGTAGGAGTTTGGATTTTTAAAGGATTTTGGAAAACTGCACAAATGAATATGTTAATAAAAGGTATAAAACACTTCTTAGCATTATATTATTTTTTAGGACCTCATCCAAAGCAAATTTGAGTTATTGCAAGTTTTTTCATTGACTCGACTGAACTTTGGATCATGTTTTTGAAATTTCAGGTCCCATACTGATCAATGTTTCAGATTGCTCTGTCTACCTAAGTAGTTTCCCCATACTGAAGTCAGTGATAGAAATGTACGCTCTTTTAATGAAAACTTCAGTTTTAAAATGGATCATCCTAATCAGACAAGAAGATACAAGCCTGTTTCTTAACTTTGCTTTTGGCAATGCTAAAATTATATATAACAATAAGTAAACATTGGACAGCACATGTAAAGCTTCATCAAACCAATCAGAACCTCTGCCTGAATGCTAGCAAAGACTTGGCTAGCAATGACAAGAATCATCTGTTCTTTTTATGCTGGAGGTTTTATAAGTGAGGTTTTATTAGAGAAAATGAATTTCAATCTGGAGAGAGGATGGGAAAAATAGGAAATGATGCGATTTGGCCCCTGGAATGGCTGTTAAATGTGCTATTTCTATTTTTGGAAAAGGGTTAGCTTTATCATATGGAGAATGATGCACAGTTACGATTTATGTACAGGGAAAGTTCTGAAATGGTTATGAGTTGTGTGAGAAACTGCTTTTGAACATAGAATCTTTTAGCATTTGACTCTGATGTGCAGACTATTACCAGCAACATGTTTCCTCATCTGTATCCTTGAAATTCCTTGCCCATCTGTTGTCCCCCAAAGAGGAAGAGAAATCTAAGACCAAAGTGTAGTGCCTTTACTGAAGCAAAAAAATACATTTTGTATTTCTATTTAAAAGCTTTAGAAACTTTACTTACTAGTTCAGAATTTTATCAAAATTCCTCTTTATGTTTGCGAATAAAGTTTAAAATAGAATCACCCCTCTATTGCTGTTCTCCTTTTCACTTTCCTTTCTTAACTTTCCTGTGTTTTGAAATAAGGTGCAACTTATATTTTGCAGACACAGTGACTGTAACACAGTGTTAGAGGAAGAGAGCTGTGGTCTTTCCATTCTCAGACTGGTAACTCTGTGTGTGTGTGTGAGTGAACAGTTCAGCTTCCTGAACTGGGAAAATAAAAATCAAGATCTCAAGGGAAAGTCTAAATCTGAGGCTTCTTTACAGCTAATCTCTAAGTGCTGTAAATGATGAGATTGTTAACAAAGCTTCAAGTACTGCTGGAGAAAGTAAAATCACAAAAATGATTGTATATCCCAGTGAATTTTTTTTGTTGGTAACCTGAAAAAATATTGCAGGAAGAAAATGCCCATTTCTTTAGGGATGATCTTAAAATATTGCAATTGCAGAATTACCTTCAATAAGAGTCATCCACTGTGAGTGTGTATGATGATATTTTGGTAAAGAATGGATTTAAATGTATTAATTCAGCCCACTATGAAGCCATGTTAGTATATGATTTCTTTAAATACACTTATGTTTTTGTCTGGTTCATGAATATTGATTTATAGGTGCAAGTGGCAAAAAACAGTGAAAAGAGAGTGATCTAGGGAACTGAATAGATGTTTATATCCACTATGTTATTGTGCTCTTCTTCAGTTATCTGCAACATGCTTTTGCTAGCAGGAAGAAATATTCACATAGAAGAGTTTGCTCATCCATTCCTCCAGAGACAGGAGATATGAAGCTCAGAGAACAGAAATCCCAGAATAATTTCTCAGATTTCATATTTAATAAGACTAGAGGGACATTCAGGTTTTGTCTTAATTAATTTATGAGACAAATGTCCACCTATGTGAATCAATGACAAAATTCTGACTCGCTCATTTGAGACAGGATTTTAGTCACAATAAAAGGCAGGTTTTCATGTCCAGGTTAATAATGAGGGAAATTGAGAACAGCTTTTTTTATGCTTAAGGAACTAAAATGTTTATGCAAACTTTTGTTACCTATGGATGATGTTAAACATGTCTGATCTAGGATTTAATGCAGAATTATAAGAGTGAATAGCTTGAAAGGCAAAATTAAGCAATACCTTGGTTTCTCTGTTATTTCAGTCAATTAGTGATGATGATGGAAAAGTCATGGCATAATTACTAATTTGTCAGACAGTTGTAAGTCTTTAAAGTAATCAAAATTTAGTATTAAATAATTACACTGCAGATTTTTTTCTAAGTTAGACTAAAATCACATGGCAAAAAATATTTATTCTTGAATTTTTTATTAATGTGACAACACATAGCAAAATAAATAGAAGTGCAAAAGTATTTTACATAATTCCAATAAGGAAACAAACTGATTTATAGCTAAAATCAGAAAAGCAGCTAAAACAGAACTGAATTTCATGCATATTCATACATGCATTTCATTTTCTATCCTATTATAGGAAAGATTGTTTATTCAAGTTTTATGTCTAAAAATACAAACATTTTCTTTGTACAGTAAAAGGAAGGCAACCATGTATTAGGGAAGGAAGCCACATATTTATGAAGTGTGTTTTTTGGATACTGAGAAGATCAGGATGCAAAATGGACACTCCTTGCTGTCTTAGTCACATACATGAAGCAAGTCCCTCAGTGTCTCACACAAGGCACAGTTCAACTCTGCAGCTCTAGCGACTGCCTCAGTGGCAGTGGTGGAAAAGGCATCTTACATGTGGCATGTTTTTCTTGGGCAGATGCAATGGGCTGCCTTGAAAAACAGTGCTGACAAGTGCTGTTAGTTGAAGAGGCTTTGGGCTCGTTTCCTAATAGGACGACTAGTAAAATGGCCTCTTTCACTATGTAAATTAATCCTACAGCATAAATAATTTGTTTAGTAAAGAGGCTGTTTGGAAAAAAACACAGTAAATAAGATCATTTCATCTGAGGGAGGAGAGAGTGGAAAAAGGGGCATTGCACATCGGTCTGACAGGAAAAAGGCTGGTGCTTTTTCTCTACTCTTTAGGTCACCTAGATCTGAAAAAAATGATTCCCTGAACACACGTTTGCTGTGTTATGCCAAAGACAGCTATGCTTATCATTGTTGCTTCTCAGCCTCATAAAGCAAGAGGTCATTTGAGGATTGTGAGGTAGGCTGTGCTCAAGGGAAGAGCCTATGCTTCATGTTCTGCTTAGCCAGGAAAAATTAAATCCTACATTCACTGACATACATGCCAAACAGAAACTCCCACCCTGTGTCTTGGAGCTATGGGAGGTCAGATCCTCAGGGGGTATAGCTGCAGAAATAGATTAGTTCATATCATCTGGGGATACGTCCTGTTTGTCTAGCCACCTATCTAATCTTGTTGCCTCTAAATTGCCAGAGGCTCTAGATTTTAGGGGCAGTTAGGACCTTTCTATCGTCCATTGGCCAAAGGGCTTTTAATTTCATCACAGGTTTTTATGCCTAGTGATGGATAACTGCTGCCAGGGAACATCTCTCAAGACAAGTCTCCCTCACTGAGAGAATAGGAAATTTCAATTCCTACTATATCCCTATTGCCTGATTTACTTGTTTTTCTTCACATATTGACTTTTTCCCCCTCCTTTTTCTCTCTCAAATTTCTGTCTGGCGTGAGTGCATTGCTGCTGGCACTGCTCTGTGTGTGCCTGCTGTACATCCTCACAGGCTTGTGTAGAGGAACTGCTGTGAGAACAGGGAATAAATGCAGTGGTATTTTCAGTCCCAAATTTATTTATTTCTAATACAGGAGATGCTAAACTGTTATAAGAATAAGCAGAAAGAACATGAGTCAAAGAATCCCAGCTCGTGTCTACACCATGCCAATAACTGAGACAGTTATTCAGTAACCCTCCAAGCTGTGTAAAAGTATTACTGGGAAAAATAAGGCTATTTATTTTTTAAGGAATATATATTTGCCCCTTTTGATGTCAGATTATTGAGCATGGAACTCTGTTTCTTAGCAAAGTCATACAAATTGAAGCCGTCCCTCAATACAGGCTTTTCTAATAACTGGAAATTAATGGGATGGAGTAAGTCTCCTATCCGCTTCTTCTGGGGCACTGTCATTAAGGGAGAAATGGTGGTTGAAGGGATTAATTCCTTCTGGATGTGAGGAACCAGTGTACTCCTTGCTGTTGGCGGAAAACTATGTTCTGATCATCAAACCAAGAATTAACTTATCAGAATTCACTTTGTAAGAATTAGCTTAATTAATTAGCATGAGCTGAGAGACCCAAATGTGCTTCAGAGATGCTGGATATAGATGCACATTCCAGTTCTGGGAAAATCTGAGTCCCAGGTGTAGGCCAACCTATACCGGTCTTCTCTGCCCTTCCTTGCACCAGAGGGTGATGCTTTCTTATAACAATAAAGTTCTTATTGGACAATGGTGATTTTCTGTGTACTGGCTTCTGCCATGATACTGCTGTGGATTGACGTGTGATTACAAAATCCTCTGATAGATCCTTGTAATTACTACTAGTGTAATAGTTTTAGTAGGTGTTTCTTTTCTAATATATATGATATATTTTTTATATGGGATATCAAATGTTCTTTTTGATGGAATATGTATTGTGTCTGTGTGTACTTTGAAGTAATGACATGGATACTAAAGGAGATGAAGTCCCTCTGCATTTGTATTCTTGAGCAGGACAATGTCTCTCCATTTCTGGTCTCTGGATCCTCAAGTCTATTAAACGTATGTAAGAAATACAAATCATAGAAAACTTCAATCTATTCTGAGGTCTGGTACATTGTAAGGGTCTACAAATTTAAAGGCTAAAAGCTATTGTAGTCAATATTAACTCTAGTTTGAGTTGAGATCTGAAAATCTTTTCCAATTGTCTGCATACCTTCTAGTTAACTAAACCCACTGCAGTATATGCAAGACAGCTGTTTTAATGTACCATGCAGTGTTAAATGATGGTTGTCTTTGGACAAGAGCCACAGCTTTTATCTTCTTGAACAAAGCTGACAACATGGCCAGTGTCCTGGCTAATTAGTGGTCCTTTGATATGCTTCAGTCTTTCCAGCACAGGTAAAATGAAATTTCATCTTCTGAATCCCTACAGTAGCAGATGGACGTAATCGTAAAAAATTCTGGACATCTGGAGAGCAACTAATCCAGCATCTCACTTAAAGTGAGGTCAGGTTGCTAAAGGCCTTTTTCAGTCCAGTATTTTTTTTTTTTTAATCTCCGAAGATGGAGATTCCACAGCCTTTCTGGGTATCCTGTTCCTGTACTTCATTCTCACTGTGGAGAATTTTTTCATTTGTCCAAATGGAATTTCCCTTGCACTGACTTGTACCTGTAATCTCTTTTACTGAAAAGTACGGCTTTGTTGTCTTTGTAACACCACTTTAGGGAGTAGAAGACTGCAGTTAGACTCCCCTGTAGTCTTGTGTTCTGTGGTGGAACAAACCCAGTTTCCCTGGTGCCTCCATGTATGTCATCTGCATTGAGCTGTGAGATACATTTATGAATGTTTAGAACAACCCAGATGTTGCCAGTGTCCTCAGTAACACAAAGGCCAAAGAGAGCGCTCATTTTGCTTAAGTGTTTTGAAGTATTCTTGCCCGTGTGCTTTTAATTTGCAATATTTTCATCAGAGGATGTCTTGGTCTCATTGAGAATAGGCTATTAATTTTGCAGAAAGGAGTATAACAACTGAGGTCTGGACAGATAGCTTTGTTTTCATTTTGCTTCCCTGTCTGTCCCCTACTTGTCCCCTACTTAGTCCTTCTAAGGTAATAATAAACTTGTTTACTTACATGCCTTCTGTTGGCAGTAGCTGGCAGCTCTGTGTTTAATGAGTAATAAGTTTTTCACAAAACGTGAAGCACAAGTGCCATTTTGTGCATCAGGAATTACTTTAATGATAATTTTCTCAAAAACTGATTCAGTTCAGTGTTGTGATGAATTGTGTAAAGTTTTACTTAGCAGAATATTAATAGAACGCTCTCCCAGATGACTGAGGGGCTTGGGCTGTGGGGTAGTGGAATGCATGCTTGCTGAATCACCTCCATTAAAATGAAAGGGAGGGTGATTGCACTTTAAGCCTAGCAGAGAAAAAGGTCATCTTAATTCTCTATTGCAAAAAAGATATGCTCAAAGTGTATGACTTGCCTATAAAATTCCAAGAACGTTGTAGTGTATGTTAATGGAATGGTACCTGAGAACATCCATCACTCTATTGGTTTTTGCAGACAGTTGCATTTTTCTGGGAAAAGCTGTTGTATTATTTTCCAAGCAGGCTCTAAGACATGGCAGCCTGTGCACTCTACATATCTTTTTACCTTTCTGAAACTGAAAAAAATGTATTCATTTCTTACAAGGCTTAAAAAAACCCCTACTTGGTATAGATACTGTGCAGTAACTGGCTTTTGAGTTTGTTCAAATAGGTCAGATGGCTTAATTATTTACCTGTGTATCTGTTTGACTATGACATCTAAACCAGTTCTTGTGCCTGATTTGATGTGTTGTGCACGGTGAATCTTGAGATACAGTGAGCTCAATATGTAGAGCTGTTTAAAGGCCAGACTTTTTTTTTTTTTTTCTTTTTGTTTCTCTTTTTATTTTGTGAAGAACATTGATAACATCACATTTTTATTCCTACATCCTCATGGGCAGCAGTGGTACTGGAGCCAATGGAACTATACTTTTTTATGCCAGATATGAAGCCTGCCCTTAGTGACTTAGATTTGTGAATGGTAAGTGTACTTAAGGAATCAGACAAAATGGCTATTTACTTAATAATGGCATTTCAGTTCTTGAGAATCTTGCTCAGCTTCACTGACTTAGATGGACTGAAACAGCTACAGTCTCCCAGGAGGCTGTGGAATAAAAATAACAGCTACCTGTTTTATTTCTGTGTCTGCTACAGATCTAGTGCAGTGATGATAAATTAGATATAAATAATGTCCTTTCAAATTGAATCTTGCTTTTAAAATCTTTCTTCAGAGAAGGAGGAGACGTTGGAATGGGAATTCACTTTATGTAGGAGTTCATTTCTGTTTAATGAATGGTCTTTAAGAGATGAGGACATTATACAAGGATGGGACAAATTTATTAGCCTGTTGCACTGCTTACTGTAGTCCTTGGCTTAAATGTGGTCATGCTTTCTTTTGAGGTATTGGTGTTAGTGGGGTTTGTTTTCTCTAGCCTTAAATCTTATGATCTGTTTCCCTGAATCTGCAGTCCTTCCTTAACATCACAGTCCTTAGAACTTTACAGTCCAGCAGTCAGTGTTTAGGGCCTTCTGAGCAATACTGGATAATTTCAGCAGCTTCACTTTATTTGTGAGGCTCTGGGCTTCCCGTTCAAAATTCTCTAGGTATAAGGAAACATGAACATTGTGATCTCATGCAGATTGATAGTCTACTGCGGCTAAACTATTGCAATGACCCAAGTTAATTATCTTAAGCCAACGCTGTTATTTTTTCACTATATCGCAGTCTGCTGAAGATCATGAGTACAGTTTTCTTTAACCTTCTGGAAACCAGAGTCCCTTCTTTTGTCAATAAGTCATGAGCAGCCTGTTTTTGAGGAAGGCTGTGCTGACTTTTCATACATGCGTGCACTCCTCCCTCTAAAATGAACTTCACTCTTGCTTCCAGTAACTTCTGTCTGTGTTTCTAAGTACTTGGTGTTGCTCTTCGGAGAGAACATGTCCTGCTTTTTTCCCACATACTACTCTACTGGATTCCCTCTCCAGAAAACCATGACTTGAAGCTCCTCTGATTTCAGTTCATGAACTTGTGTAGTACCAGCTCTGTTCTCTCTGCTTCTACAGCATGCATGCAAATATTTTCCACGTCCGAGGGAAACTAGATAACCAGCTGCCTGCTGCAAAAACTACTAAAATATCATACCAGAAAGTCTCTAGCTGATTAGACCAGTTGATGTTGTGATGCCTTTCAGGTCCTTATCTCAGAAGGGTTCAGTGCTACTCTGCACTGTAGGCCCTTTGCAAGGAAGCCCAGGGAAACACCACAGTCAATTCTTGCTGGACATTACAGATGTGCCTTACAGAGTGTGCAAACACACCTTGAGTATGTGTAGGCCCTGAGATCACAAGTAATATGCAGCTTTACCTACACAGATTTCTTAGTCCCAGTACACAGTTTTCTTACTTCCATCATTTGCTGCTTTAAAATTATTTGGGCTAGCCACCCCATAATCTGGGAGTGAAAGCACCTTTGAGATTTTCAGTGCTTTTTACTGTGAAAATGGAATGATGCTTGGTTTCTCTTAGAGGACACTGTGAAGCATCTGGCTGGGCCAAATGAACTGTGTAGATTGTGTGAGGAGTGAGGTCAGATTCTCTTGCTTTGGCTTCATCCAGTGCAACAACTGCTGGACATAAACAGCTGCTGAGATATCTCATTTTCCTGTTTCCCACAAAGGAAAAAACAGCAGCTGCAACTGAAGTGCCTGAGATGATTTAAATTAGTTCCTTGTATTTACACAGAATCACAGAAGGGTTTGGGTTGGAAGGGACCTTTCAAGGTCATCTAGTCCAACCCCCTCTCAGGGAGCAGAGATATCTGCAACTAGAGCAGGTAGCCCAGAGCCCCAACCAACCTCAGCTGGAATAGTTCCAGGGATGGGGCACCTACCACCTTTCTGGGCAACCTGGGCCAGGGTCCCACAACCCTCAGTGTAAAGAATGTCTTCCTTCTCTCCTGTCTAAATCTCCCTCTTTTTG
>JANHFX010027521.1:46928-63556 GCA_027560015.1 Chloroceryle amazona
AAACACCTCCAGGGATGGCGACTCCAGCACCTCCCTGGGCAGTCCATTTCAGTGTATAATCCCCTCTTCCGTGAGGAAGTGCTTCCTAAAATCCAACCTAACCCTCTCCTGGAGCAGCTTCAGGCCGTGCCCTCTCGTCCTGTCACCAGCTGCCTGGGAGAAGAGCCCGACCCCCACGTGACTACAGCTTCCCTTCAGGTAGCTGTAGAGAGTGATGAGGTCCCCCCTGAGTCTCCTCTCCTCCAGACTGAACAACCCCAGATCCCTCAGCCTCTCCTTGTAAGACTTTTCCTCCAATCCCTCCACCAACCTCGTTGTTCTCCTCTGGACCCGCTCCAGCACCTCAATGTCCTTTCTACAGATATCTTCAGTTTCATCAACAGAGTGTGAAGTGAGAAGGAGGATGGACCATTTTATTAAGGTTGCTGGTACTTCAGTACACTACAGTATCAGTTCCGGGGGCTTGAAATTTCTGTTTTTGAAACAGAATTGTTTGGGATTGCAAGGTATAAGAGGACTGCAAGTCTGTCTTCAAAGATGGAATGATCTGCAGATGAAAACCATAGTGAAGAATAAAAAATAAATACTTTTAAATGGTACTGTAATCGTAATGCTTCCAGGACAAGGGTTATATCTTAGCAGGATGGTTTTGGTTGGGCTTTTCTTGTTTGGTTGGTTGGTTTCGTTTGTTTGTTTGTTTGTTTTCCAAAATTCTTTCTCCCTTAAATAATTTGGAATAAACATTATTTACTGTGGGAAAATTAAGCTCTTTGTTTTGAAAGTTGATTCAGGTTGGCGGAATGATGGAGAGTATTTGGGATGGGGATGGAGAGTGTCAGGAAATGATAAAACTTTTGGACCTTATGAAATCACTTGAATTCTGTGTTGTCAGTTCTGGAAATACCTTCATTTTGTGGCTTCTACTTTTATAATGGCTCTGTTCAGAGGTGCTATACCCAGGGACCTCTCAGTGATGAAGTTGCTTTGCTTGCTGACATCCACTATATCCTCCTCCTCTGTGGAGAGGGCTGTGCAGTGGAGTTCTGTCTTTGGAAGGTAGAAGAGGTATGTGTGTGTGTGAGTTTCTGTGTGTTCAAAATATCTGCTATTGCATGTTGTGTTGATAAAGGAAAGGCTGAACTAGTACACCTATACTGACAGCAGGAGGTGGGGACTTTTTATATAAAGAGACTGGATTTCTTAGGACACACACTCCATGGCTGTGGACCATAGGGTGAGTTTGCCTCTGACATAGAGCAGTTCTACCATGGTTGTAATACGTTACTTTTGTTAAGATACAAGTTGTTTCAGACTTGAAGTGTTGGGTATTTATTTTTTTTAAGGGAGTCTGAGATCAGTGTGTGCTTTTATTTTTAAGGAAGTCCTAGAAAGCTATTTTTTTCTTAAAGGGAGGAAATGTGTACATTGACTGCTTAAGTACATTTGATATATGCTCTATTTTAACAGGATATTTTCTCTTTTACTGATTCCTTTTTTTATAGAAAAGACTTAATACAAAACCTTCTTACTTTTTAATGCATTTTTTTAATACCTTGCCATTTTAGGATGAATATTTAAACAATAATCTTCAGTCTTGCTTCAAAATGTCCCTGTGTGCATCTTCTCACAAGGACTTTTCTCAACTGCTGCCACTTCAGGATATTGGATGCAATAAAACAGAAATTAAAAACTCACCCGCTGGTATCGTCTCCCCAGTTCCCTACAGCTGCAGTCAGTCCACACCGACAGCAGAACACAGTCCAGTTTATATTCCCTCATCGTACATGGAAAACAGACATGAATATTCTGCAATGGCATTCTGCAGTCCTGCTGTGATGAATTACAGCATTACCAGCAATTTTGGTGATTCAGAGAGTGCATCTGTGAGGCAAACATCAAGCCCCAGTGCATTATGGTCTGCTCCTGGCCATCTCTCCCCTCTGACATTGCACTGTCAGTCATCACTTCTGTATGCAGAGCAGCCAAAGAGTCCGTGGTGTGAAGCAAGACCAATGGAGCCAATGCTACCTGTGACCAGGTCAGTACTACTCATCTCTTTAAAAATTTGCTGAAAATTGCTTACAGTTTCTTTAGTTCTTTCAAGTCTTTTCTTTATACATTTGACACCTCTGTGTTGGTCTCTCTGAAAAACAAATCAAACCAAAAAACCTCCACCAAACCCCAAATCAGTACTGGCTTTTCATTTTTTTTAATGTAACTTCTGAAATAGGATTTCTTTTTCAGCAGCTTGTTAGAGAACTATACCAACACAAAGCACTACAAATGCCTTCAATGTGGGACATGTTTACTGTATAAACAGAAGTTCAAGACTGCTAGGGATTACTTTGTCTAATAAAATTGAATTTTACTCTGGCAAATTAAGTCTTTTGAGTCAAAGAATAAAGGCTTATTTTTTTGTCTTTCATACAGCACTGTTTGAATTCCATTTCATCTGGATTTTTTATTTATTTTTTTATTTTTTACTGCATCTAATAGCTGTGAAGGCTTTTTGTGAACTTAGAATTCAAGGGTAATATTATCTTTGGTTTTCAGTTTTAGTATTAACAGTCATAGAGTAGCATGTATCATGTTCAACAGATTGCTGCTACTGAAAAGCCTGACATTGACTTTTGTTGCGCCTCTCAGATGACTTTACAAAGGCATTGTGAACATGGGCTAATTTTTTCAGCTGTAATAGAACTGTAGTTGCAAAAACATGTTCCCATTCTGCACAATTGCTCATGACAAGCCATAAGAAGTGTGTAGATCATCAGCTGATGAAATTACTCCATTTATGGGCACAACAGCTGTTGACTGGATAAAAGCTCAGGGTGCGGCAGGTGCTGTTCATGTTTTAGCAGCTGTATGTTTATTCATTGGGCTCCTTATTTAACTTCAGCAGTCATTGTCAGTATGAAAAATAGTGTGTCCTGGCAACTGTTTTAGTTCATTTCTTAATGAACAAGTTGTGGTATTTTTGAGACTACCCACATTCCTTCTGCAATGAGTGGGCCTTATGTTAACTGCACGGGGCTAAGGCGTGAGATCTACGTCTACTTCAGACTTGTAGGCTGCACAGCTCTTCAGCTCAGCCACCTGACTTGTGTCTATTTGGAGTCAGCAGAGAGTTCCAGGCAGTTCTGGAGTGCAAATCTGCTTTAAGTGTAGGTGTGTGAATTGAGTATCACTTACATATAGAATTCCCCATCAGGGCTACTGTGAACAGAGCTAACAATGAGACTCTTCCCATTTTGGTTAATTTTGACAGCCTTGTGAAGCTGCTGTAGGTTAGTTATTGAAGCTCTCCAGATGATGGAATAGCAGCTGGAATAACCCAAGAGCAAGAGCACCCAATCTGATGCTCCACAGTGTGCTCCCTACACAGACAGAAGGGAGGTCAAACCTGCCACACTAGGGATTAAGTAAATAAGTATTCTGCCATTTACGTATGTTCATATGGACTATTGCTCTTGTGGCTGATAATGACCTATCTTAAAGAGGAGAAATCAATGAAATCTGGAGTCTAAACTTATGGATGATTTTTATTGATCGGCAGCAAGTAACTACTGTGTTGCTTGGTAGCTAGACGTTCTCAGTGCCTTATTTGTCTCAGTATGCTGCATTGTAATCCCCTCTTTGTGTAAAGAGGTCAAAAAAAAAAAAAAAAGACATGGAAACACAAAAAGAAAGAGCTATAGTTCCCTTATTGTAGATATCTGTCCTGAAATAAGGCTGTACAGAAAAAAAAAAAAAGCCCCGTGTTTCCTTCTGCTTTATCCTTTGTTCAGTTCTTAAATTAATGTCATGTATGTTATATTTATTGCCATGGGAACAATGACTGTGACACTATAGATTTGTCAATTACACCTTGAAGGAAGAGTTCTTGAGACTGAAACTTAAAGGAATAGCTCTGGAGGAAGGGAGACACTCAATGCTGCAAAGTGTAAGTAATTGTACACAGTGTTGTAGTTTGAGAAAAGAGGGTTTGTTTGAAGGGTGACTAAGAAAGCATTACTACATATTTAGGCCTGTTGTGCAGTTATTTTACCTTTTAAAAGAAAGCAAGAGTCTCACCATGAGAATTTATTTTCCTGGGGTGTAAATTTCCATTAACATTAGCTAAACTAATGTGGTTGACTTTTCCATAGCTGATCACTGTGTAATTTGTATCTCCTTGTAGATCAGCTTAAAAAAGGAACATGAATTCTTGGCATTTCCTTTCCTCATAAATATATTCATTATACAAATACAGAAGAAATGTATTTAACTTTGTCAAATGCAAATGTTACACAACGTGATGTTTCTTTGCCCCAATAGTTCAACAAAAATGAATTGTTTTCCATGTAAAAATAGATGTGAATTTTGAGAGTTCCTTTTTTTGTAGAAAAAAAAGACAATAATTCAATGGTAAAGACTCTGTTATATTTATGTGCATTATAGGTCCTGTACCTAGTGAAGAAAATAGGAATAGTCTCATAAATTTTGTTGGTGCAGAATCACTCAATTTCTATTAAAATTACTTGAAAAGGAAAGTGACAGTGTAATTATTTCTAAAAGTAGTCTGAAATGGATTTCTGTCTTCATCTCCTAAATTAAAGGATGCTAATTACAGAAACAAAAGGTTTATTTCCAAAATGACCAGATATATTACTTTCTAAAAAGTATTAGGAAACTTCATTAAAGTTGCTAGAGTGATGTTTCTGGAACTTAATTTGTTCTTCTTTTCTATTATTTTCCTTGTGCTTCTGTCTAATTACAGGTAGAGTATGATAGTAAAGGTTTTTGGGTACACAGGCTAGCAATGCTTGCTTTATTAGAAATTATTTAAAAATTTGATCTCATTCGCTGAGCACTAATATCATATTTATACATTACTTAAACTCTGCTCTGAAGCCATAATTATTTGCATTATTCTCCTACTTTTTTTTTATTGTGCTTGTTCTGTAGAGCACTTAAATGTATCTTGAAGTCTCTGAGGTGATGGTCAGCATCTTCATTTTATGATGGAATAATCACAGCGATTAAGAAAAAATATGTCTCTTAATTTTGAGATATCTATGGAATGACTTTCAACATATTAATCAGTGTTTAGAGCATAGCAGAACCTGTGCTTTGGAGATATAAATATTGACAGTTGTGTGGTATTAACAATTGCAGGGAGTCTCTAGAAAATGAAGAAGATAAAAAAGTATTATCAGATGATTTTTTCCATCATCTTGCACACATTCTGGAAGAGAACAGAAGAGCTATCTTCATCCTACAGTTAGAATCTTATGGGATTGAATTATCTTCAGGCACTGAATGACCCAGCAGCCTGTGGAAGGGAGGGAAGAGTTATAAGAAATTATAAAATCTGGAGTATTCATCTTTGACTCTCTTACTTTTTTGACTTTTTAAAATTTCCTCCTTTTTATTTTTTTTCCCTCTTTCTTTTTATAATGTATAGTAATATAGTTTTAAAAAAACCCTGACAGACAACAAATGTCATGAGCAAATCTTGCTACTTAATAGGTCACATCCTTGCCACCCTTCTTCATTTTTAATAAAATGTCAAATTTAGATTCAGGTTGTCCAAATATGGCATAAACATCAAACATTTGTTGAGGCAAAGCTAGAGGCAATTAAGAGACATGATAGATCCTGAATAACCTAAATAGTCTTGCTAATTTCATTTCCTTTAGGGTAATCCTCTTGTCACTGTCAATGACTAGTAAGAAATCACTGACTTGTTACTTTCAAAAAATATCTTAATTCTTTTTATGGAAGCATGTCTCTATATAGAAACCATGATCATAAAAATAGAGAGGAGTATTAGGAGGTGTAAAGCGATAATTCTTTATCTGTGTGGTTCCTTGGTAGCACCCAGGCTACAGTCCCCATTTTCCTGCATCCGTTGGCGCAGGAACTTTGCAGGCATCCTGAGAGCAACCACCAGTTCTTCTGGAGGACCTGGCAGGTCATCCATCTGCTGAACTTCTTGGAGTGCACCAGTCCCAAGTGTTCTGGGAGGTGATCTCTAGGCATGTGTGGGGCTACTGGCTCTAGTTTGCTATTTGTGTGGCTATGCTGTGTAACCACAAGGTTCTCAGGGCAAGAAACATGTACCTTAACAAGTCTTGACTATTTCCTAGTTCTGTTGTCTTTGAACCTCCTGCTGCTCTGCTGCAGCTATCACAGACAAGCAGAGTTGATGCCTGCAGGAGGAATTCATTCCAGATTGTTGCTCCATGTGCCAAGCTGTTTGCCACCGTCTGCAGAAGTCATGCAGCTTGTGTATGTGCAGGGTCACTGTCATTAAACTTTCAAGCAGAGAAATAAAAAATGTTTTTTAAATGCTTGTCATGACTGTAAAGTAAAAATCAACACTGCTTAGTGAGATGATACCATGTATGCTTCACTTTTTTTTTTTTTCCTTCATCCATAGCACCTTGGTGCTTTACTGAGGGCAATAAACATCACTGTCTATAGTATATCAGTCAGCCACTGAGATGCACTCTAGCTGATTTTGATTCTCTTCTGACCCTCACAATTGGACCACAATGCTCAAGTAGAGCTTAAAAACATAACTCTTCTACTAGAGTGAAATGCCAGATTACTATTCCTTCCAAATACAGGGGAAAAGGAAGGAATAGTGATGCTTTTTCCTCCTTGTGTTAGCAGAGTACTAGGCATTCCAAGGGAGAGTTCACCCCTCTGGTCTTTGCAGCATGACAGAAGGGGAAATAACACAGTGCTTCAACAATCCAGTGACGGGGCTGTGCGTGTAATCAAAGACTGGGCTTCTTGAACATCTAAACACCCTTGTGCCTTGCAATACCTGAATGAATGAATTATTATTTTCTAAAAGCTTGCTGTAACTTAATTGTACGACAAATATCTTAATTCTTCTGGTTTGGAATATGGTCAAAGAACCACCTTTTTTTACTTTCCAAGTTTTCTACTAGGAAATTGGAGCGTGTTCTCCTCAAATTCTTATAAACTTTATTTTTAGTTGGCATGTGGGTGTGTCTGTCCTTACCTCCTGTCATGAAACCAGCATGAAGTCTACTTTTAATATGTTAGTTAAAGCCTTTTTGACAGCACTTTACCCTTTTTCTTTAGAAGTCATAAGCAGTGCTACCTGTTGTCTTATACTAACTGATATTTCTTCTCCTCCCTAATCCTCCTGGAAGGTGGGATCAGGAAAATTCTACAGTTCCTAATTTCTGCTTCTGTGCTTCAGTCTATACCTATAAGTTGACTATAGCTTTACTTTTCTCCAGCTGCTGCTGAGGGTTTGCACATGGCACTATTTTCTCTCTGTTTAGAGACTGTAGAGACCATGAGAGTAAGACATGCTAAAACCACCAAGAAAATGAGATTAGAGGAAAAGTACATAACAGACATACTTCCTAGACCCCCAAACCACTTTACTGATAATCTAAGTTCCTTTCCTCTTGCTCTTTGTTTACAGGATCTTGATGTCAGGAATTGGCTGTTACTTCATGGCTTTATCCTGTTCTAATTTTAATCTAGTCACTAAGAATAGTTCCAGTAAGTTGGAACTATTTGCAGTACTTCAGAAACCCATGTATCTTACTAATTTATATGGATCAATATTTTTTTTTACTGTATTAAAGTATTTTATTAATTGTGTTTCTCCATTCTTCTTGTATTCAGACTTCTTTTTATTTAGCATTAGGGTGATCAACATGGGTTGTTACTTTGAACAGAAAACTTTGTCTAACATTGTTCCTTGATTCACATCTCAAGATATTTGTCTCCAGCATCTCATTGACTGAATAAAGCCTTGTTTAAAAGTTGAAGTACTTGATACTAGATGTGTATTGCTCCATCTAGAATTTTCCCTTGCTAACAGTACAAAGGAACTGCAGTTCTGTTCGTGGTAGTGTTTATCATGTCAGTTCGAGCTGCCTGAGTTTGCATTTTTCATGTGAGGCTTCCCAAAGGAAAAGTCCACTTGGTTCACAAATTGCTGGTCTTGTACGAAGAATTTCCAAGAATTCTTCAAGATCCATCAGCATTCCATATGGTTTTCCCAGTGTTCATGTGAATGACAAATCATCAGCCCAGTTTTATGCTCTTGAGTTTTTTAAAAATTTATAATCTGTCATCATGAAAGCTCTGAAACGAGACTATATGCTTTAAATAACCTTATCAGAAAAATACATGTTTCATACTATCCCGTTTTCAGTAATAAGATTCTATGAAGAAAGAATAGGAGACAATGGAAAATAATATAACTCTGTGCAATGCAGATTAGTTTTTCCCTCTTTTGTAACAGATGTTTTTCTTTTCGGTCAGAGAAACATTAAAAAGAAAATCTAATGGCAATGACTGTACGAGCCCAATTGCAAACAATCCTGGCTCAAAAAGGGATGCCCACTTCTGTGCAGTCTGCAGTGATTATGCTTCAGGATACCACTATGGAGTCTGGTCATGTGAAGGCTGCAAAGCATTCTTTAAAAGAAGTATTCAAGGTAGGAGAATCAACTTTGGATAACTTTGCTCAAATAAGTTTCATATGATCAGGGGATACAGTGGTTGATCTCATAATGAGTTGATGTAAAGTCCTAGTGTGTGCTGCTGTAAGCTGAAAATAGAGCAATGAGTGATTTGACTACTTAGTCTTTTGGCTTTTATCTTATCAAGGTATGGCAACATTGCAAAGTAAGCAAATGATTTGTTCAGAGAAGAGGTGGAATACATAGCATGGGAAGGCCCTGCAGCAAAGGCCTTTGTGGGATCACACTGCAGACCTGTGAATATGATCACAGCTCATGTACCAAAGTAGATCTAATGATTGTGAATTTGTTATCATAGACACAGTTAAAGTAGGGAACAGTCTGATAACTTTGCCTGCCAGGAACTGTTCTTGACAAGGGTATGTTTCCTGGAGCTGTTGAGTCATAGCAGATAATATCTATGCAGTAGGTAGGATATAAAAAGTATTAGGTACAAACCTGATTATTGTTATTTCTCAGTCCTCCACCCCCCAGAGTCTACACTGCAGTATTTCTAACTCTGCTAGATCTTTCTATCTTAAATTTCTGCTTCTGTGCTTAAATTCTTCAATATTTGGTATTTAGTTCAAATCTTCCGAGGGGCTGCTATATGAAGTAAATGTAGATCTCCATGTTTGTTATCACAGCCCATGGGCAATGATTTACACACTGTATTGCAGCTTTGGACCACTTCATTTCTTTAGCTTTGTCTCTAGTTATCATGTTCTTTGGCCTCACCTGAGGCCTCTTGGTGGAAGCCTAATTGTATTGACATTGGATACTACATGTGGATGCCAGCACAGAAAATCCTGTCATCTTTTGGTCCGTAATGTTCCTTCCTCTTCTGCACACAAAGCCTTTAGAAATTTTGAGGTATTTTCTTTTGGATCAATATGGCAGAGCTGGTGTCACTACTTGATTCAAATTTAGTTCAAAATTTGTTTGCCTTTTCAATTTATTGTGCAAGTTCTTCATGGGTAAATAACAATTTCTATAAATGGGTGCAAGTTCTTTTGATTTCTAAAATAATTGAAAAGAACTTTGCCTCCAATTTGTCACAAATGGAGGCTGAATTTGTTCTCAAAGTGTTTTCTGTCAGGAAAATTATTTGCCTGGTCCGTGTTGCTCACATGTGCTTTGGCCATGAACAAGTTACCCATTGTGGCATTTAGTACACTTTAATGTACCCTGTCAGGTAACATTTGTAATTCAAATAAATGAAAGTAAGTTCTTGGCATAAAACATTATGAAGCACTCAGTTGCAACTATTGTTATGAAGCACATTGCTTATGAAAATAAAAAAACTTCTAGGCCTTCCATAGACAAAAATGTTGGGCTGATATCTAATTAAAATAAGATGGTATGACTGAGGAACTGTGTGTGGTCTCCTCTGCTTGTCCAAGTTTACAGTGTAGTGTATTTGTCCCGCATCTCTGAACATCTGCCTGCAAGCTAAATTATCCCAAGGACACGGGAGTTTTAAACCACTTTATGCTCCTGTGTGCTTGGGTTATAGTGCAACAGAGAGCTTCCTTCTCCTTTCCCCCAATGTTGTGCGAAGAGTCATAAACAGTAATTTGTTTTCCAGTCATATCTGCCTGTAGGAAATAGGACAAACTGTAACCCAATCTCTTCTTTTTGAAATTGTCAGTTCAAAAATTCAAGGTTAAAATTATTTTAATTTTGCAAGGAAATAGTCACAATGGTTCAGTTAAATAATTACTCTTGGGGACGTGAACTCTTGGACTTGCATCAAATAAAAAAAACTCCAGTAGCTGATCTAATCTTAAAGTTTCTTAAAAAATAACTTTAAAAACAACCTGAGAGAAAAGATATTAAATGTAAATGAGTGAATATTTTTTACCTTCTTTGGTAACTACTGCAAGAGACATTTTCAGTATTTGGTAGGAGATGATTTAACTCTATTTACACCAAGAGCATACTCAAGTCCAGTTTACAGTAAGAAAACTTTGGACCAGATTATTGATTAATGAAACACGGTAAAGGGGTTTGAGTGGGGGTGAGCTGAGGTGGGAGAGGAGAGAACAAAAGAGGATGTAGTGGAAACTCATGAAAATAAGAGAAACACTTATTTGTCCAGAATATCTGAAAGTTATACCTTCTGCTTGTGATTTTCTTCATAGTATACAGCATGTGTTATTTTATACTAGCCTTCTTTCTCTCTTGGGCTGCTTTTTTTGAATTAACTTTGATCCACAATCATCCGAAGGCGGCTTCTTTCCTGAAACTCATCACATCAGAAGGTTCATTGAATAGAACTGTAGTTTACTTAAATCTTTGCAGGATCTTTGCTGTGTGCACTGTTGTTTTCAACACTGCTGATGAGAAAAAAAACATATCTACTATCTGCTCTTTGTAGAGTCCCAATATACAGTAAAGAATTGGAGGTTGAGAGCAAATTTCCACAAGAGCATATGTCTCATTTGTAAAAATGAGTTGGTATTAGAATGTGCTTGGTTATTTACCAGGCATCACTAAAACTAGTTGTCTGGTTAATTTTGGGGCCACAGATTGATCTTTTCAGTAGGGGATAAATATGCAGTTTTGTATCAGTTAAATTAATGGAGCTTACATACATGCATGTGAAAAAGTTGAGGTGTTTAAAATCCAGAAGGTCCTAGTTTGGCACCTGTTGGAGATATTGAATTTTCTCTTGTTACTCTGCTGCAGGACATAATGACTACATCTGCCCAGCTACCAATCAGTGCACAATAGATAAAAACAGGCGCAAAAGCTGCCAGGCATGCCGGCTGCGGAAGTGTTATGAAGTGGGGATGATGAAATGTGGTGAGTTTTGCATGTCTGTGGTGTTTGCTTGGGTTTTGCTGACTTTCTTTTTTCCTCCCTTCAGCCAATTCTGTATAGTGCGCTTTTTTTTTTTTTTCCCCTTGGAATCCTAGTAAGTCACAACAAGCAATTAGAGCAAGGTTTAAACTGGTTTTGTAGGAAGGAATGTACTGATTCTTAAAGCAGAAGACTTTTCATTTTCAGGACAAAACCTGTGGGAAGGAGTAAGGTGCAGGTTAAGCATGTGAAAACCACGGTACCTCTGTAAAGCTCTGTGAAGGCACTTCACTTGCATGCTGTGTTCTGGAGAATGGGAACTCAAGAGTTGCTGCTGCCTGAACCTCAAACCAATGTGAAATCCCTTCTAATAGGGGGTAAATGAGACTGTACTGTGCTCTGCTCATTGAATGTAATGCAAGAAAAAGCAGTACTGCATGAGAGCAGTAATTAATTAACCCAGTATTCTACCTCCAGCAGTAGCAAGAGTGAATGCCTCGGGAGAAGTCTAACAAGGAGACTAACACCAAAGTGAAGCTACTGCTGTCAACTCACAGCTTCCAGAAACTAGCATTTGGGGACTTGTGGTCTAGAAGAGGTTTCCTGTATTTAATAGTTATTAATATATTAATTTAATGGCAATATTTTTTTAATCTTGTAAAATCCTGTCATCCACGACATCCCATAGAAGCTTGACCATCTGTCATATGAACAACAAGCTCTCTGATTGCCAGGCTTTTTTTGTGGGGCTTTGGTGGGTCAGCAAGGGGAAGGCAGTGGGTGGGGTGTTCTTTTTTTCAACAGGCTATTTTCTGATGATGTCCAGCATCTATTCCATCAGAAGAAGTAGTGAACAACCACTGTTGGTCTTGGCACTACTCAGAATTATCCAGTCTTTTCTCTTATTCCTCTCTTGCACTTACAGTGATGTGACTTCATTGTGGTTGTATATTTACAGATGATATTTTAAATATAACTTTTAAGAAGAAAATATCTTGAGAGATATTTCCATATCTAATGTTTTTTCACAGTCAAGGTTCATTATTGTTTCTTGTAGATTCCCCAGTGTACATGATAGAAATAAACTGGGAAATCATCACATAGGGACACAGGAGGGGAAGGGAGAAGGTCGCACTGTGCTTGGTCCTCTGATTTGCAGGCATGCATCTTATTTCGTCCTATTTAATGTAGATACCTATTTCTATTTCAAGGCTAGGCAACATTTTCATCCTCCCACTGTTTTGATCTGAAGGTTGTTTGCAGAATAGCATTCCTTTCATTTGGAACATTCTTTAGAATTCCAACCTGTGTTTATTGCTGGACAATCAATGCCCATTTGTTCTTGTGGCAATAATGTCTTGTAGCTTAGAGGCTCCTCTTTTTATTGTTAATGGTCTGGTTGTATTTACAGACTACATCACATCCCCTCACAACCTTTTTTTAGCACTAGGCTAAATAACTCGAGAAATCTCCTCCTTTTGCGGTTGTCAGGGTGCCTTGTCCCTCAGTCTGCTCCAGGTGAAAATAATCCATTTTGCGCTTGGACAACCGTAATCATGGCAGTATTCTTGTGAACACTCCTCAGTGTAGTAGCATTAATATGTATCTATTCCTGCAAGAGCTTCTCTGCGTACAACCAGGATCTTATTTGTCTTTTTCATGGTTGCATCATGCTGGCAGTTCACAATCGTTTCATGAGCTGTTATGATAGCAGCCTCCCTGTTCATTTCTAGCTGATAACTCCAAGTTTAGCGCTAGAAATGAACAATTTCAATTGTTCCTCGTATTATTTTTGTACCCCTGAAGTACATTTAGTTTTTGTTGCTCAAGTCAGCTCGTTCTTTCTATATGGCACTCCTGCTTCTTCTAATGATGCATATCAGCTTTACTGGTGCTTTCATTAACATGTTCTTAGCTGGCTTTGCTCTCAGGCCTCCAGAAAGGAAAGCCTTATTTTTGCAAATGACAGTCCTTTGAAGCCTTACTTTCTTTATGGTTGTCACTATCTTTTGTTCATGTTTATGACTGAGAATTGTACTCGGTTTTTCCAACAGGGGTTTCTATCAAGCCCCAGTTGTGGAGTTGGAGAGTTTTTGTAATGATTCAATCCACTGTGATATTATAAGGTGGTTCTCCAAAAAGCTTTCTTTAAATTGATCCTTTTACTATAATAGTCCTGGAAGTCCTGTTTTGTGATTAGATCTCATAGACACTATGGTATTACAAGTAAAAAATAATAATATGTACTTATGTCTCAGCCTGTGTTGCCTTTAATCTGGTGACATATTCATAAACATATTTTCCTACAATAATGAATGTTTATAGGATGTTAATGACTGTGCCAGACCAAAAAAGATGCTTTGAAACTATAACAGGTAAATACCAGGAATTCTATGTTTTCAAAGTTAGGCTTTTTCATACTGAAATTTGTGAGTCTAACAATTCAGTTTGAGAAAAAGGAATATAAAAATTGCTCAGAATTGTCTGTGTTGCCTGATGAGTTAAGTGGCACCTGTGAGTAATGCTGATGCATGGACACATGGTGACAGACATTTAAAACCAGACAGATTTTAAGACTGTATTTCTTGCACAAAATGTAAATGCCACTTCCTGCAGACCAGAGTGACTATCTTTTAATTTTTTTCTTGTTAGAACCATGTTAATGCCAGTTTTTTTTATTGTAGAAAGCCATAAATGAGTATGCTTTCTTTTTATGAAGGCTTTTCCCTATCTCTGCTCCTTTTCCAGGTCACTTAGTGAATGCATTGGTTCACATCTGCTAAAACCCTGTTTAGGATAGAGTGGTTTGTAAATGCTTTTTTGCTCAGTGAAGACTTTTTGTCCAGTAAAAGTGATAAAAGAACCTCAATTACCACTTTGTAGTTTATGAAAGCTCTTCATAAAAACTCTGTATTGTTTGCATCAAATCTTTAAATCCTCATTTTGCATATTATCAATAGACAGCTTGTGAGAAAAAATCCCACACGTGTGTACATGTCACATATGTTCCTGCGTGTAAATGTATCAGCATGTGCCTTATTTAAAGAAGTAGGGGGCAGTAAGAAAGTGTTGCTTTGGAGTTTTATGGTCTGGAATTCTCTTGGATGTCATCACACTCATAAAGGTCGAGAAGTCAACCCAACAAGGCACAGGTGTTTCAGTGAAGACTGTCTGGGGGGTGCTTTGTATTAGGGTGATAATGGATTTTTTTACAAAATAGACCATCATTGCCAAGAGCACAGTGATGGTCTTCAACGCTGCTTCTGCAAATTTCTTTTTGGGAAGTGTGTGCTGCCTAATGTTCTGTCCAAGAAAGCTACTGCTAAATCTTGGCACTAGAACTAGTAGTGGTAGAAAAATAATTGCAGAGCACTGTCACCAGGAACAAAGGAAACAGAAATGCTGCAGTGAACTCTGCCCAGCAAACTCGAGTAACACCATTTGGGATAAAACTGATCTTCTCTTGGAGCTTTCTGGTGTCTACCTGGGGAGCTGAAATGGATTGAACTGTTTGCCAAAGGCAATGAAGAAGAGGGGAGTTGCTTCATCACTTAGCAATAGCCACTCTGAGAGCAGCTATGCTCATGTTTTCCTTTGTTTTACTTCCTGAGGCTCAAATAGACGTTCTTCCATAAGGAGTTTTCAGTTTCCCCATTGGACTGGACTTACCTTTTATTCCCCTCTCTCTGCCCTGCTCCTGTATCTTTTTCCCCTTGTGCCCACTCTCAACATGTTGAAAATGTTCCAAACATTGATCTGTTTTCTGCCCTCTCTCTGCCCCAAAATGAGGAGGCTGAGGGGCCATACAAAAAAAAATAAATGTCGAGATACAGCCCTTGAATACTGGAATCATTCCACAAGTTTGGAAGAAAAAAAATCAGACACCTCTGTGTGCTGCTGTGATTCAGGATTTTGCTCTGCTGTTCTCTTGTGTGTAGCTGCCATGTGCGGTTTCTGGATAGCACTTTAAAATACTGTAATTTACTTTTCACACAGTAAGTAAGTGGGGTAAAAAGGCTGCATGGACTTCTCTGGACATCAGATGTATTAATTGTATTTTAGCTATTATAGAAATTACTGTAATTTCAGCTCATGTTCTCCTGTGTGTATGGCAGACAGCAGCTTCTTTGTCAGCGGGTCTGCTCTGTGAATACAGCCGTACTCATAAGAACATTTGCATTTGCTTTCAAAGGTGACTGGACTGATAATGATTTACTAATGTACACTTGAGTGAGTTTTAAGCTCAGACACTTACAAAACCTTATTATAATACATTCGACGGTAGAATCTGCAGTTGCTACTGAACTGGGTAGTTACATAAGCAGTTGCCAGGGTCTAAAGTCAGTGTTAAGAGCAACACGCCATATAACTAACTACCCACCGTATCAGACAGCAGAGGCATCTGCAATTTTCAAAGAATTTGAAGAACAAGAGTTGCTTTAAAAATAATGTGTTTCACTGCCAATAATACCTGTCCTGGCTTGTTCATGGGTGACTGAACAATGGACTCATTTTAATGAATTTTTTTTACAATGTGTCTTATTTGTTATATTCTCGTGATCATTTACCCAAGTGGTCTATGGTGCAGTAGCTCAAGGTCTTGCCCTACATCCAGCATTGTCAGCTGAATGCAGCTATTTTCTTGTTCAAAGAATAGCTCTAGAAGAGGACAGTTCTGTAGGAAGATTGAGGGATTTGATCATCTTGTGCTCTTCTCCAGTTGCTTGAATTACCTTTATATGAATGAATATTAGCTATTAAGTATAGTTAGGGAGTTTGTGGTAGAGTTGGAAATGGCCCTTTATCTGGGAAGCTGTAAGTATTTTATTGCTGTGCCTTTGCACAACTTGATCCACATCTCTGTCTTGTTAAGCCAAACATTAAGCTGGTCTATAATTATATATAATATATAATTTTTGTATACACTTATACATGCCTGTTGAACGACAATAGACATGCGGGTAAAATATTGCACTGCTGCCTGATCTTTGGATTTAATACAAACTTCCTTTCTGTTATGTTGCAGTGTGTTGTTTTAATTGGAAAGGCTGCTGATTTCGGATGTGTCAACGGACTAGCAAGTGTAAATGTTGGGTTTTTAAGTTGTGTAATCTTACAATCCACTTCCTCCCCACCCCCAATACAAGCATAATAAAATATAATGTGGAAATAAATAATACATCTTTTAATTGCTGATGAGCTGTGTTCTAAGCATAATAAATCTCAGTAAATCAGCCTTTGGCCTAACACCTTCTTCTTGTAAATGCAGGTTTTATGACAAGCACAAAAAAGGTATATTGATTTATTCTGTCACTTCCA